>BGZK01001511.1:0-139052 GCA_005406025.1 Eumeta japonica | reverse complement strand
ACTTTTTCATCATATTTTATTTCTATTTAATTATAATATATATATTGCTATTTTGTTCAACAACTTGTTGCCATTTTGTAGTATGACTGATATAATCCCAATGCTGTAGAAATTTTGGAACTTTTGATCAAAAAATTGTGAAAAGTAGTTATGCCAGTCCTCTCTTGATATTAACTTAACACTACCTAAAGAATTCCGAAGAGACCAACACAGGTGAAATTTTGAGGATGCAAGGTCAGAGCTGTATGGTGGATGCATTAGCACTTCCCAACCAATCTCTCTCAAAATTTGCTGAGTCGCTACAGTAGTGTTTGATTTGACGTTATCATGGTGAAGAACCACATCCTTTCTGTTGGTCGATTTGGCCGTTTTTTCTGTACTACTTGCTTGAATCCCATCACCTGTAAGCTGTAGATATCTGAATTGATGGTGTTGCCTGGCGCTAAAGTTCATAATGAATAATGCCCTTCTAAACCCCGCAATACACATGGTTTCAACTCAAAAGTTAATCCGAGATTCTCTATATCTATGGAGCTTTGAACCATGATATTTTCACATGATTCTTTAGGTAATCCATTTTCATCACCATTGATCAATTTTTCAAAACGGTTTGTCTTCATTACGTTTGAATAGAATCTCAAATGAGTACATACACAATTCATTAGATTTATTTCAGTAAACGCGTGGAACCCAAGCATCGAGTTTTTTCGTAAATTCGTGTTTTTTCAAATGGGTCAAAACTGTTTTGTAGTCAATCTCCAGATCTTCAGTTACGTCGTAAGAACTAATATGCCGATCTTGCTCTAGTTTTTCCAAAACAGCGTCGACTTTATCCGGAACATGTCGACTCGAGCGAGGTTCAACTTTGACAACAAAATTATCGATCTGAAAACGCTTGGAACCAGTTTTGTGCTACTTTTCGATATTGCGTTAGATCCATAAGAGTCATAAATTGTTTTCGCGTCTTGTGTCCCATTTTTCCTTTTTGCAATACTTCAAATTGTATCAATTTCTACGTTAGATGTGTCATTTTGGTAGACAGACAAACAATAAAAAATGGCGGACACCTTTTTACTAATAAAATACGAAAAAACTTTTCTTCGACTGAATATAAACAAATAACGGAACTCAATTATCGATAGTTATTTAAATTTTATGACGTAGTCTTATTTGTTCGAGTGGAAATAAACAAAATAAATCAATAATATGAAAACAGAAAATTGTTTTATGCGTTTTAATGTGTCGTAGTAGCATAAAATATTTGCCACATTTTATTTGAATATCTGAACAAATATTAAGTCTTATCAATTTAAATAATATATCCCTTTATTATTCAAGATAATAAGAAAATGAACATGATCGTTGTTGGAGATCGCCTTTTCGTTCAGACCTTCGATAGCAACTCTAAAAGGCTATCCAACCGACGATGCACTGGTAGGATGCTACGTCCTCCGGAAGACACTCGGCCGTTCTGACTTGAAGGTGAAAAATGAAACACTGTTTTACACTTCTGCTGCCGATCTGGCTTATATGGAGTGGAAAGAGGCGCAGCCACGACTAATGTGATTCTTTGATGCATTTGAAAGTGTGCCATGCGCCACTTGGCCGCTCTTAACACCATTTTGCCGCGAGCGCGACGAGCGCGTGGCTAATGCGCAATAGGAAAGGGCGGGGCGGGACGACAGCTTTTAATTAATACAATCTATACATTACAATTATTTCTGACAATTACATTTTATAATTTACTTATGAACTAAGACATTATTTCTGATATTGATAAAATAAATGTTGATCGCCGACATCCTCCCCTTCGCGAGTTATCGCCTTCATTTGGTGGTTCGGCGATTCGGTGATCACGTTAATACTACCAGGCGGGACGTGGGTCGCTTCAGTATGCCTAATTTGGTTTGAATTTCCACTATGCGCACCTTGTCTCGTCCTGGTATCGTCTTGACGATTCGTCCTCGAGGCCAGAGTCCCGTGGCATGGTTTTATCTGCGATCAAAACTGGATCCCCACCTTGGGTTCTAGGTGGCCAGCTGTAGATGTCTTCCTTAACAATAAATTTGGCAGGTATTCCATGGACCATCGGTGCCAGAACTCGTCGGCTAATCGTTGTGCCGTCTTCCACGTATGACTGTCAGCGTCTGTTGCTTTAAATATACCTATCGGCGATATACCACAAGATCTTCCGATCAAGAAGTGATTCGGTGTTAACGCTTCCCGATTTAGATCAGGTTCAACTGGTGTCAACGGCCGCGAGTTGACGATGTGTTCCACCTCCAACAATAAGGTGTGCAGCGTCTCTCTTGGCTTGCGCTCTTTCAGGACGGCATACAGGAGCTTTTATCGTTCTGATCATGCGCTCCCATGCTCCGCCCATGTGTGGCGCGCCGGGTGGAATGAATTTCCATACTATTCGTTTTGCCGTTGCATACCACTTCAATGCTGCTTCCTTTAATTCCTTGTTGGCCTTGGTGAAGTTGGTCGCGTTGTCGGAGTACATCACGGTCGGCGTGCCTCGTCGCGCCATGAAGCGACGGAGTGCGAGTATGGCGGACGACGGCGTGAGACTGGCTGCTATCTCGAGATGAACGGCACGCGTGGTTAGGCAGGTGATCAACACACCCCATCGTTTCTCCGTCCTTCGTCCCACCGTGACGATCATCGGGCCGAAGTAATCTATCGCCGAGCAGTTGAAAGGAGGTTCGTGAGCCTTCAACCGCTCTGCGGGCAGTTCTCCTGTTGCGGCGTCGTCGGTTTCGTCTATATACTCTGCACCATTGACACTTGAATATGATGCCCTTAACGGCGTTTCTGAGGCCGAATATTACGTATTTTGTCGAAGCTCGTTAATAACTGTTTCGTGATTTCCATGCATACATTTTGGTGCGCGTTTTGTATCAATAGCTCGGTGATACGATTTTTCGAGTCGAGTATCACAGGCCGTTTACTTTCTGCGTCTAGACTTTGATGTCGGTCTAAACGCCCAGTAGCGCGCATTACATCATCTTGGTCGAGCTCGACGCACATGTTTCAGTTTAGACTTTTGGGCATCGGTTCTCCTTTTGATACATCGAAGTTCGTCGCCGAAATTGTCTCTTTGTGCCTTCTGGAAGAGTAACTTTTCCCCTGCATACAAATATTTCGACGTCAATTCCACTATTTGCCTATTCTTGGCTTTATCTAACGTGTTCGAGCGCTTATGGGATTTGAATCTTTCCACGCTCTGTAGTAAACGGGCAGCAGCACGCAATAAGCGATCGTAACTCGAAAATCGATACGGGTCGGGCACGGGTGCGATCGGAGTTTTTTCGCGTATTACGTTTACCGCTTTCGTTTCGATTATTTCCTCAGATTGGTCAATAGTGTTGATTCGGTTCGAGGGCCAATCTGAAGGATCGTTCAACAAAAATTTCGGACCTTTGAACCAGCGGTGTTCCGATGAAAATTCGTTAGGCGGGTCTCGCGTGGCGTCGTCGGCGACGTTATCCTTAGACGGAACCCACCGCCAGTTCTTTGCACTACTCGTCTCCTCGATCTCGGCTAGTCGGTGTGCCACGAACGGTTTGAATGACCTAGGATCCGCATTTATCCAAGATAGAACCGTTTTCGAATCGGTCCAGTACGTCGTGTTCGTGATTCGACTGTTCATTTCGCGCTTGACCGAAGCAGCGAGTCTACAGCCCATTACGGCGGCCTGTAGTTCTAAACGTGGTATCGATACGGGTTTGAGGGGCTACCGGGCTTTCGCCGCCACTAATGCGACGTGCGGCGGTTTTGATTTTCTCTAACCAATACGGCCGCGGAATATGCCTTTTCACTCGCGTCAGTGAAAACGTGAAGCTCCCTTCGGTGTGATACGGAGTTACACCTTGGAATCTCGAGTTTATCTAATTTTTCAAATGAGATAACCATTCGCGCCATTCTTTATCGCGTTCTTTGCTTAATTCGTGGTCCCAATCGTTCCTATCTCGCCATATGTTTTGTATTAACATTTTCCCTAACACCGTGATAGGTGCCGCGAAACCTATAGGATCGAATACGGACATTACGGCGCTAGTGACTTCGCGTTTAGTTGGCGGACGATATCCCAATTACTTCGCGGGGACAGTTTCGTAAATTTAACGAAAACTCAACGTGTCGTTTTCGTCTTCCAAATGAGACCGAGCGTACGTTCTGTATGATCGCCTATAGAGAGCGCTTTCTGCTCTCGCCTCAGGCTCGGTCGCGACGGTGCGTCGGCTCGTTGCTGGCCCAACCCTTAACTGAAACGCTGCAGCTTTGTGTATTTCATTAATTTCGAATATCGTTCGCGTCGCCGTTTCGATGTCTGGAAAGGCTTGTAAATAATCGTCCATGTAAAATGCTTTTCGATAGCTAGCGCGGCGTCGGGATACTTATCGGCGAACTCCTGTGCGTTTTATTTTTACGTATATCGCGGAGCATGGTGAGGACGAAGCGCCAAAGATGAGCGAGTTCATTCTGAACTCCTTGGGCTCTTCGTTCTCATTTTCCTCCATAGGAAGCGCAAACTATCTCTGTCCTCGCGAATTTTCACCTGTAAAACATTTCCCTAATGTCGGCCACGACCGCTACGCGGCCTTCGCGGAATCGTAGAGTACACCGAATAACGATTGCAGTAAATCCGGCCCGGTAATAACGCGTCGTTCAAACTACGACCGGCGGTTCTCGCCGCCGCGTCAAAAACCAAACGTATTTTACCCTTCTGGGGGTGAACTACGGCGAAGTGTGGTAAATACCATGTTCGAGGTGACGCGGGCGCTTCCGGGGCGGGTTCGGCGTATCGTTTTTCGAGTAAGTTGGCTATCTGTAATTTGTATTCATTGTAGAATATTTTATTTTTCTTAAATTTCTTTTCTAAATTACATAATCGTTTTTCGGCATATCGTTTGTTGTCGGGCATTATTTCGTTGTCTGTTTTCCATATCAGACCGATTTCGAAACGACCGTCCGGTAGCCTTCGGCTAGTATCGTCCAATACTTTTAACGCCCTTTGCTCTAGATCGTTCGATGGTTTCTTTGCCTCGATTCCTAAACATTCTATGCTAAAGTTCTCCTTGATTAATTTACCTATTTCATCTTCCGCCGACGGTTCGCGCGCGATATAATTGATCACGTGTACCGGGCGGGCGATGCCGTTCTCCCGGCCGTGCAATACCCATCCCAATTTAGTGTACGAAGCGGCCGGTTGATCTCGGTTCTTTTGGACGACTTCGCGTGAAACTATCAAATGCCAATTATCTTGGCCTATCAATATAGTAGGACGTGCCTTTTCGTAAGACAATTCGTCCTCGAGTTCGTGTAAGTGAGAGTATTGACGCACGGTGTCAAGATCGATCGTTTGCGGAGCCAATTGCAGTTTGTCTATCACTAGCGCGTTCATTGATTCAATATTACGTTCAAACTTTCCCTTAATCTTTACTTTGAGGCGAAACGATTCGTCATAATCTAACCGTTTGCCCCTACCCTTCGATTCGCAATGTTTCGTGTTTTCCCGGTGGCGCTATTTTAACGCGACGTCTCGTTCGATGAGGGTCGTCGTCGAACCCTCGTCGAGGAGCGCATAAGTTTCGAGTCGACCGAGCGGTCCCGATATTTCGACCGGTATTATCTTAAGGAACACTCTTTCTTTTTTTTAGGAGTACGTTGATCGACGAGATCTGCCCGTTGGTCTCGTCTTTCGATGCGCGATCTTGATGCAGTAACTTGTGATGCGTCTTTTTACATCCATCTTTACCGCACGGTCGCGCCCGGCATTCTGATCGGTAGTGAGTGTTAGAAAGACATCGGAAACATACGTGCGCTTTCTTCGCGCGTTCCCATCTTTCGTCTATGGGTAACGCTGTGAAAGTTGCACAATCTTTCAAATAATGTTCTTTCTGCATATTGGACATGATTTTTACTATTTTTATCGAAGGTTCGCCTTCTTTCGTCGTTGGTTATGATCGCGGTGGTTTCTACTCGCGGTTCCCTATGCCTGTTTTCGTTGTCGTTATCGACATCGCTATCGTGTCGTATTGCGGTCGCATTTGTCGGCCTACGTTTGAATTCGTTTCTTTTATAAAACGATCTTCTTTTCGCGTTTCACAAGAGTTCATATACCCGCATTGGTCGTTCATTTCCTGTAAGAAACGCGATATCTTTAACATGTCGGGTTCATTTTGGTTACAGTGCGCGTTGAACTCGAACCATTTGTATTTCATGTATAAATTAAGTTTATCCACGATTTTATTTACTAGCTCGGGTGAGTACAAATATTGCGGTTTTTCTAAGGCCTTGATCGCTACACAATTTACTATTTTACTTGCAAAGACGTTCATATTTCGTCCGTCCTCGGCGAGTTTGGGCATCTTTTAATATTTTCTAGTTCGTTTAATATCAATATTTCCGGCCGACCGAAATACCTTTGTAATGAATCGAGTATATCGTCTGCGCTCGCGCCGGAATACAACAATGACTTTACGTTTTCCGCGCGTCGCCCTTCAAGGCTTTACGCAGACGTGCCACGTTCTGTGACTCAGTGAAATGACATTGCGTGTCCCTATATACGGTTCTAAACGCGATCCATTCATTTATTTCACCGTAGAAGTTCGGTAATTCATGTAAGTATTTTGGTGGCGCCGGTTTTGATCGCTCCTAAGAAACGATAACGCGTCGGTCAATGCCCGAGTTAGATTTTCCGTTTCGCGGCTTGAGCGCGAACGTGTTCGTTTGTCCGCGTTCCCTTATCCCCGCAGTTTCGTCGGCGGTCTGAGATTCGAACGTGGTACGAGAGCGGTCCGTCGGTATTTCGACCGTTTCGTGGCACGTATCTAAACATTCTTCGTCGTCATACAGTTGACCTAAAGCGCGGTCTGTTTTCGCGAGTGCTTTCGCGGCGCGTATTTCGCGTAATTCCAATTCTTGCAACCGGCGTGTTGCTTCTAATTGTAACCGTTTATTGTGCGATTTTTTAGAAGTGTCCGCTTTGTTCGACGGATCGTCGTGCGCGCGCGTCGACTGATCGTCGTTTGTGACGTCACGCGGGTGACTCGTTTCGCGGGATGCGCTTTCTGTGCTGCCGCCGTTCGAGTATGTCGCGTCTGTCCCTGCACTCCACGTGTTCGTTTCTGTAGATGTGGTGTTGCCAGGGGAATCAGTTTTCGTTCGGGTATCTTCATCGCTATCATCATTGCCGCGTGGTGACGTGCGCGTCTTCCCTGACCTGGTAGTTACGCCGTATTGCTCCATTCTTCTTTGACGTGGGAGGATGTTTCCCTATCGGTCCCTAACAATCCTAGGTGAGTACTACCGCGGTGATTCACCCAGGGATGGATCGTGGTGGGAGCGGTGAGGTAGGAACTACTCAGCAGAGGGATGTGCGTGTCACGGGTGCCTACTACCGGTGGGGAGTACAACCGGCAGCGGTGCGTGCCTACAGTCCGGCCCCGCTACGTGCACACCTTACTGACGTAGTCGAGCTTATTCGTGCCCTGAAAAGGACTACGGCAGACTCGCTCGTTAGCCTGCACCGCCGTCGATAACAGCGTTGCTCAACTACACAGCCTTTAACACCGCTAGGTGGCTTGCGTGAGCTCGCAGCGCTTCTGCTGCTATGAATCGAGATCTTCGATTTTCGTAGCTCACTCGCCTCGTTTCTTCTTTGCTTCACCTTCTATCTTCTTTTCCTTCTTCCTTTGTTCGTAGATCCGGCTCGAAGGACCACTGTTGGAGATCGCCTTTTCGTTCAGACCTTCGATAGCAACTCTAAAAGGCTATCCAACCGACGATGCACTGGTAGGATGCTACGTCCTCGGGAAGACACTCGGCCGTTCTGCCGACTTGAAGGTGAAAAATGAAACACTGTTTTACACTTCTGCTGCCGATCTGGCTTATATGGAGTGAAATGGAGGCGCAGCCACGACTAATGTGATTCTTTGATGCATTTGAAGCGTGCATGCCATCAGCGCCACTTGGCCGCTCTTAACACCATTTTGCCGCGAGCGCGACGAGCGCGTGGCTAATGCGCAATAGGAAAGGGGCGGGCGGGACGACAGCTTTTAATTAATACAATCTATACATTACAATTATTTCTGACAATTACATTTTATAATTTACTTATGAACTAAGACATTATTTCTGATATTGATAAAAAATAAATGTTGATCGCCGACAATCGTAATCTGTTGTTGTAGTAAATGAAAGAGTCGAAGAATGTCCTTTACCGTTGCGACAATGCAGTCACCGCGCATGCGCGCACCTATCCGGCCGTTGATTTAAACTCTATGTACTGGCGGAGCCAACGACGGATTTACGCGCGCTAACCGCGCCCTGACTCACGTATTGTTATGATTGCAGCGCTCCCCACGATCGAGTTATGGACGCAAATATTTAGACTCGACGTGTTCTATGGAAGGAGTTTTTTATGTGATGGCTATCCCGGAGCAGCGATCACTCCGGCGCGTGTATACGCGGGCGGCAATTTATGATACCTGATTAACAGCTTCTCTACTTTATGTAATTCATACTTCACTTACGTTGCGGGGTAATGTTTTATCGTAAATCCTTTGTGTGTTTTCTTGTTGCGCAATAAATTGCGTCCGGCTTTTACCGGGCGAGTCGCGCGCTCCATCGGCGAGATCGACTCTCGGTAAATAGATGTTATGGAATATTGTCTTAACAAAATTTTAACGCGAAGCTATCGACAGCTATGCACGTAGCACACGTTTTAAAGTGCAAATTGAACCTACCTTCAATTTTTAGACTGTATTCGTCTCACCAGATACTGAAATGCCGTAATATATTTCGATGTTTTTTAACTAGACACCTTTTCATAAGAAATATGTAGTTTCTTCTTTATTTACATGTTGTACGATGTTCATAAAAAAACATTAATGGATATTTTTTTGATAAATAACTGTAGATGTGTCAAGTTTGATTTAATATTGTTTTGGCATACCCTACCACAATTTTTTTACTCAAAATTGAAAAGCTTGGATTTAAGCGCTCCGTGCTGGTCGAGGGTGGGTTGGGACCGGCGTTTTCGGCACCGGGTTCGGCATAATACAAGTCCTGTGCTCTCCGAGGCAGAGGACGTGTGTTATGATTAGACTTGAGAAACTCATTGTTCACCCAGTGATCAGGCGTTGAAGGGCGCGATAGTGCAGAACTCGCAGGAATGTATTTCAAAACTATTGTGGAAAAGTAGACGTTGTTGTGATGCAATTCAATAATAATAATACAAACACACGCCTATTTCCCAGAAGGGTAGGCAGACACTATAGATTTCCCCATAATACGATCTTTGCATGTCTCCCTCGTTTCACTGACATCCATCAAACTTGTCATGGAAGATCATCGGTTTCGCATGCATATAATCCGGCTGTTTTTAATATGCCAACAATTTGGTCTTAATAATATTTTGTAGGGCAACCCTTGTCGACCTTTCTACCACACACATTCGTTCTATAACATTTGTTCTGTCAGTTACATCATCCAGACAACATACACATTTCTACTTATCTACATCTTTTCAAACACAATACCACTCTACATCACATTCAACAACACATCAAAGACACTCCACATACATACCTCTCACACATCACTGTTCCATACCATTGTCATACATAAGCACAACATACACATAAATTTAATCTCGATCTAAACGATAATTACGAGTTTTGTTAAACGCTTGTGCAATAAGGTTTTAGATTATAATAAGTAGTAAATAGTAAAGTCTATTTATGTCGAAAGGTAATATAGACTTTAATTAATTATTTCTAGTAGTAATATAATATTTCGAAGAATCATCTGCTAATAAGTAATTTATGTAAATGTAGTATCTGGGTGAATCTATAAACTAAAACAGCCCCAAGGCTGTTTTATATATATAAGTTACGAATGACTTGCGGTTCTATTGCCAAGTGCGACTCTATATATGTACTTATATAAATTCACTAAGTCCTATGTCATACTATCTGTATTTATTGAGTTTTGTAGTATTTATTTTTATTTAAGATTACCAAATTATTAAATCTGTCCATAAATTCTCAAATTATCAATCTTTTCGGTGTCTTTAACAACAATAAATATTCAAATTACGCCCAACCACAATTGTTCAACTAAATGATTTTGCATGACAGCTATTCCGAATTTCAATCAATTGCCGTAGTTATGGTAATAGCGCATGGTAAGAGCATGTCGCGCCGTATATAGAAAATTGATCAGTCCACTTTCTAAAACTTTCCCGTAATATGTCGTCATAACGAGTGTTATTCGAGAATGACACACAGACCAAAATTGATTCTCCCAGACGTAGGAGTATATATTTGTTCATAATTTTCAAAAATATGTACAAATCTTACACTTGACTTTCAATGGAAAGTTTGTGGATTTGATCTAGAGTATGGCAGTACATTTATTTATTCAACATTACCACTCGCTGATGGCTACTCCATATCAAGAACACACACACACATATATTCCTATTGAACAAACACTAACAGCTTTTTTTTATATTGGAATACATTTTATATTCCAATACATATTTTTATACAAATTCATGTATGTGAAAGCTGACTATTTCGGTCATAGTAGTCCCAATACAATACAATTTAGATATTTAGTAAATATTTAAAAAATATAATTAAGCAAAAGTTACTTTAAAAAAAAGAAGGTAGTCGTGAAAAATGCAAGGTAATGTATTATTTAAAATATTTATGTATTATTTAAAATATTTTCGTTACTTTTTATATTTATATTTTTTCACTAAACTAAATCTCATGAAAAAAATTTAAAAATTTATGTCTATGAAGATACGAGTTAATATATTTTAAAAATTTTAATTTGATGGAAAATAGGTTGTTGTGGTAGTTTTTTGTCATTCGAAACTGATATGATTATTGCGGTATTTATTTATTATGACATTCTAAATATGCCAAAATAATATTTTAAGTATAATAAAATAGATGAAGAAGATTTTAAGTTTATTCGAAATTTTCCAGTATGGTATTAATTTAAGATGGTTTCACGTGACTAGATAATAAATATAAATTACAATATGCAAACACGGAGCTACTTTCTTATACTCTCCCGCGGCATGAAGACCACAGACCTTATCCGTCCGTTTCGTTTCTAATTATCAGAGGCTTACTATTTCAGTTTTATTCATTTATTATATTCTTGGGACCGTAGGGTTGCTTTATATACATACTTTATTATTTTACTTATTGCCTACTTGTTTTATGTTTACAAAATATTTTCTTCGTTTTTTATTGCTCAATATCTTATTCTATTCATATATTTATACTCATTGAATTATTCTATAGCACAATTTACGCTTTTATATTTACTATCTTAATTTCAATTCTAATATTTACTTCTGATTTTGCAAACTATTTTTTTGCTTCCTATCATTTTATTTTAATAATAGCATATATGTAATTATCTTTACAATTTCTCTGTTTGTTTACATAGAAGGCACTGATGAAATCATCCATTTACATTCCCGATTTTTTTTATCTTTGTATCCTATTTATCTTTCTGCATTTGTCTATAACTGTACCACAATACCTTTGAAATTTTTCCATTTTTACCAAGTTTTTCAAAATTCTGGGAAGTTTTGCTTCCCAACCGTGAAGTCGACTTTTCTTTCTAAGTTTGCATGCTCCCGCACAGAGATATAACATTCTTCGAAAAAGTGCAGCACATTCTGCTCTTTCACGGGATCATAGGCGCAGTACGGTAAGTACCTCAACTTAAACCTATATAGGTAGTGAGCGAACCCGTTGTGTCCCGTAAGGGTTTGCGCCATTTAGGACGTCATTTCAATTTGTCGGAAGACCCTGAACGCCTGTTCCACTCTGAGAAAGATATATTTGGAAATGTCATCCGTACTTCCATCAGCGTATCGTTCTTGCTACTCCTCTAGGTTCGCCGCTCTTATCACCCTTTTAGTATACGATAGCAGGTATCTATGATAATTACCTTTTTTTGGTGAGAACAGTGCGTCTGGCAAGTTCGTCTGCACACTTGTTTTCCTCAATTCCGGCGTGTGTTCTAACCCAAAATAAGCGCACAGTCCTGACATCTGCAACAATCTCAAAAATGTCGCACTTATATTCATGAGCTAGAGTGTGATAGGTTCTCGGACCGGTCAGTACCTCTAGGGAAAACCTGGAATCACTAAATATATTGACCAGCCCATATTTACCTTCTTTCACTCACCATATTGCTTTTTGCAGCGCAAACGTTTCCGTCTGGAAGATCGTGTCAAAAGGATCAAGTCGGAGTAACAAGCACCAAGTTCCCTGCTATTCTGTCAAGGCTGCACCGATTTTGCCTTCTATACGGCTACAGCCAGTATAAACGTGCGGCCCGACTATGGCAAACGATTCAAAATATGAGAGTTGCTTGACACACTCAAATCCAATTTTGGGCACGTGCGCAGAGTGAAATAATTCCCTAAAATATACGGGTTTCTCCAGTTTCCGGTTGAAAAAAGTATCTGCCAAGTCTTTAGCGCGCTTCACATCATAGAACCAGGTTGCTTCTCTCACTCTGATGTCGAAAGGAGGCAGACTCGAAAGGATCAGTGCGGAATGGAGGCAGGCAGTTTGATGAACCCGGCATGCTTTAAGACTGACACTGTGTTGTTCAGTTTTAAGCATTTTCCAGACGCCGTCCTTGCTCGTCGCCGGTGCCCAAGCACAGCAGTACAGCACTATCGGCTCTATCATGGCAATTTATATGGTCCTCACGATATCCGGACTTAGACCATACGTAGCCTTGGCCTCTTCAGCTATTTCCTTTACAAATATTTGTAACCTTTTCATAAGCCTTCGTAACATGAGGAATGAAAGTTAGTTTTCTGTCAACAGTTAGATCGGAGAGGCGTATTTTGCCAACCAGGCTTATCTACTCAACATTCATGTGCGTCACTGAATCGTCGTACTTAAGTTTTTGGTCAGAACCATCGAATTTTTTTCTGAGAGCGCGAATCTCAACCTATTTCTGACTGCCCAGCAGTGTACATGAGCTAGGGTCCGGTTGGCATCTTCCTCCACAGACGGAGCCGACTATCCTGAGAACGTGAGGACCACATCATCCGCAAACGCTTGAACATGTACGTCGAGTTTCCCGCATTCTCGGAGAAAGGGGTCCTGACTGAGGTTTCAGAAGGTTGGACCGGCTATTGAGCCTTGTATCCTTATATCCTTGAAAGTCTCTTTCCTGCCCTATGCTTCGGTGTACCACATAATTACTTCCCGGTCTCGAAGGTATCACCGCACCATGGCGTAAAGGTTTATTGGGAGTTTATGAGCGAGCATCTGGATTTTCAACACCGGCCACCACGGAGTGTTGAAGGCACCCTCTATGTCCAATGACACCATTAATATAATCTTATTAAAACTCAATTCACTTTAGATGTATATCATCAGGTTATAGAGGGTATCTTTCGTCCCACGCTATGGCGTGAATTCATACAGCATCACTTACAGCTTCGGTATCAAGTGACATTGGAGGTGCTTAACCAGCATCTTTCCACGGTTTTACCTAGCACAGGGAGCAGGCCTATGGGACGGTACGACTTCGGACGGGCGTAGTCGTCTTTACCCGGCTTCAGGATCATCTTAATGGTAACTACCTTCCAGACCCTGATAGAAGTTTTGGCCGAAACTTTAAAAATATAAATTAGTTTATCTAATTTTATTTCGTGAGTGTTACATGTTGCCCATGGTTTTGCGTGGACTTAGATATTTCTAGAGTTTGAATAGTCCTTTTTTTTACATGGGATGCAAGGTTCTCAAAATTCAATTCTATACGAGATAAAGGCGGTGGGAAACTTTATATAGACAATATAATTTTATGGTCAGATTCATTTCAGATTTCATAATGATGTTCATCACAATTAATGAAATATTTTGACGTTTCTCAAAATTATATCTCTAAAGGGGGTGCTACAGTACAAAAGTTTGTATTGTAGAACATTTAGTTACATGATAAGAGGGAAAGAATATAAATATTTATTGTTTATACGAATTGGGTTGCATTTTTATTTTGTATAAACATTATTTTAGATACGATAATATGTCCAAAAATATAGCAATGTCGCTCTATATGCACCGCCACTATCAGTTGCCACATCGTGCCTCCACCCCCTGCAACTAAATAATCGTTACCTTCTGAGGTGCAACAAAGAGGGTCTGGCTTTGCGACCGAGAGCATAACCGTAATCGGAACCTAAATTGGCATCGCATTCTATTGCGGAACCGGTATCAGAATCTCAGTGATTATGAGGTGTGGTCGGAACGAATACATATGTCCTCAATATTGTGTATACAAACTTACATTTGTAGTTAATTTCGTTACCACAATCAAATATGGGTTCGGTTTAAAAACAAACGACGTATGAAACCTTCTCCAAGTGAATTCAACTCGCACTTCTAAGGTTTTTTCGATTTACTTCCATAATCCACAAAGTCTAGCGAAGCAGGCGTGTGACCGCTAGTATACCATACAAAGTGCATGATTATGAATGCGGGTAGAGAACAATAAATGGTTGCAGTCATTGTTACAGCAATGCTGATCTGACCAGTTTCCTTTTGTCCGAGGTCGCGATGGTTCTTACGCTTCATTAATAGTTTCTATCTAAATAGAAAACATAACAAAAAAGATTTTCTTAGTCTCAAGTTCTTGTCGTCTCATTGCATGGGATATCACCATAACCCTTTATATTCAGGGATTCGAGTTTTATAATTTTACGTTTCCTAATGCTAATGTACTTAGGAGCTATTAATGACCATTTTTATATAGAGACAATATCTGACGACTTGACATGTTCATCGAAGGACAAAGCAAGTATTTTATTTCAACTTCAATCTTCATCAGTTCATCAATTCATCCATAATTTGATGATGGGAAGTAAAACACTGACCATTCGGTCACCTGCTTCGCACTAAAAGTCAAGAGTGTAATATTGTAATTGTGCAATTTTTCGCTATGTGTAATTTAAATTACCAGGCTCCTAAAAACATTTGTAATCACATAGGCTAGGCGGCGGCCACAAATCAATTCAAAAGCAGCACACAGCGCGGCCGCGGCCGAGCGGCGGCGAGCACGCGATTCATTATCAGCAAAAATGAGCTGAAATATTTATTTATTTGCGGGCCCTGAAAATTTCAGTGTTCCGCAGACGTCAAAACAATGCATACCGATTCGCGGTTCGTCAGACCGCAACAACTAGATAAAATTTCGTGACAAATTTAATAAAACAAATATGGATTTGATTAAGGACTTTTCAATAAAATTCAAGACGATCCGCTTATCGTTTGTTAAACACATGTGTACAGAGAAAATATACTTAATTTTTACTTCATTAGTCATATTCACATTCTCATAATGTTCATTAAATAAAATTTATGTTCATATTCTAATAAAATAACATAAGTTGTTATTGTAATTATTATGTTGTGTAAAGATACCACTAAACGCATAATACGATAATTTCTTCAATTTCAATCTATGTGGGCTACCTTTAGATATTTTTTTTCTATCTGGCACATTCATTAAAGATAACGGAGCACAGGTTTGTAGAGAATTAACAGCAATAAAATCCGAAACTAATAAAATATTTATTTATGGTGAATATAGATTTACAAGACTTATCATAGTTAGGTCGGAGAAAAAGTTTCTTCGTATTCTGTATACAAATTCAAGATAATTTTTCATCATAATTATTTACATATAATTGTAATGTATATATACCGTTTTGTTCAACAACTTTTTGCCATTTTGTAGGTAGTGACATAATCCCATTACTGTAGAAATTTTAGGACTTCGATCAGAAAACTGCGACTAGTAGTTTTGACAATCCTCTCTTGATGCCAACTTAACACTACCTAAAGAATTCTGAAGAGACCGAAACAGATAAAGATCTTGGGTTGCAAGGTTAGGTTTATATGGTAAATGCATTAACACTTCCCACCCAAACTCTCTCAATATTATCAGAGTGGCTAAGGATGTGTATGGCCTAACGTTATCTTAGTGAAAAACCACACCTGTCCTATAGATCGATTTTGGCCGTTTTTTCTCTACTTCTTGCTCGTGTCTCATCAGATGTCAGCAATAGAGATCGAAATTGATGGTTTTGCACGGCGGTAAAAGCTCATAATAATGTATAATGCCTTTCCAGTCCCACTATACACATAACATCAAATTATCGAGATTAATCCGGTTTTCGCTATAGTCTGTGGAGCTTGCTTGCCTTTTAATCATGATTTTTTTCGCAATCTCCAGATCTTCAGTTACATCGTAAGAACTAATATGCTGATCTTGCTCTACTTTTTCCAAAATGGCGTCGACTTTATCCGAAATATGTCGGCCAGAGCGAGTGTCATCTTTGATATCAAAATGACCGAAATGAAAACGCTTGAACCAGTTTTGTGCTACTCTTAACGACACTGCATTAAGTTCATAAACGTCACAACGTTCTTTTTCTAAAATTTCATCCATTTAATAACATCGAAACTAGTCAAATACAAAGAGCATAACCAAAGAGATTTTACTATAAAAAACCAAAAAAATTTTTCCCCGACCTAATAGATCGCATTTTTAAAAATAATTCAAATCGACAATGGCAAGCAGAAAACATTAATGTTATTTGCTGAAAGGCGTTAAAGGTATCTTTTTGTAGGAAATTCTAAAAATTGACAAATTTTTTACTGTACCTAGTTATAATTTGTCGAATAATTATTTGCAGATTTCTTCTTTTTTTTCAAGAGTAATTTATTACATAAAGTATTATATACGGAAACACCTACGTCAAGATTTTTTTATTTGTTTTAAAGTGATAAAAAATTTGCAACTGTATCTGATATTTTAAATGCTAATGTCTTACGGCACATCTTAATTTAACTAACGGCTTCATTAACCACTGACAGCATGCCCAAACTTGGTTATTTTTCGCGCTGGTTTATCTTATTACCTTAAACTTATGGAAATCGTTTGTAACAATGAGATAATGTTTTATGTGACTCGCTTTTTCTGCATATCTTTTATATGTTGCATTTTAAGGACACTATTACATTAAGAGACAAGTCATTTATTCCTCATTTTAAAAAATGTTTTTAAGGTATCGACGCAATGTATCGAAAAGTTTTCATATTTTTGAGATACAATTCAATCCTTAACAAGTTATTATTTAGTATCACAGCATGTGTTTTGAAATTTAGATTAGAAATTGAATTCTTGAAAATATACCTATACATTATGATAAGTATTACTTATTTTCATAAAAAATTCATATACTCGGCAGTTTTTCCACATTGTAAGTAGAAATAAAATGCCGTCATTAACGTTTATTTTACTATTAAATAGTAAATATGAAATTAATATTAAATAAAATTTGTTTAATTTCGAATTTCACATTTCCGTGAGATCAAAAGACACAATTTTCATTCTAATCATCCCTGAGTTTCTAACTAAATCCTCAATTATAATCATCTAAATTTTTAGCAGGTTTGTAAAATATTTAACATCGCTGGAACCGCCGCCTCAAACAACCGAGACGTATCCATATCGACTAATGGCGTTGTCACAATGAAATTGTTGCTGTTCTAAACTGCGATATTTATGTATTTATTGCTTTTATTCGCGTTCGACTGTATATCATGCGAGTGTCATGGCCGCGCGATAATGTGGAATGGGAACACAGAACCCAAAGAGTTGGCGTAGGAGGCGAAAAATAAATAAATTAATCCATTGAACACGCCAAATGATACCAGGAGGTCTATCATGAGTTGACATATTGTACAATTGAATACATTGATTGTACGATTTGTGGTACCGAATAGCTGCATTTGTATTATTTGTACAAATCCAGCGATTCTGTAAATCGAAATTGTGAAGTAAAATTAGTTACGGCAGTGGGATATTTTTTGTATCGTATGAAACACCTACTTTCAGACAAAGTAAAATAAAGCAAAACAAAATAAAACAAACAAATGTAAATCACATGCAAGGGGAATAAAAAATTCAGTACATGTGGTTCTTACTCTATCGTGACCTCTGGAATATAGAGCTTTTCTCCAGAGATGATACGTTTTATTCTTTGGTACGCTGTATTAATCAATTTACAAATCATAATAATATAATGGATGCCATTTGCCTACGAATGTTGAGAAAAGGGATACTTATAAAATTATCACATTTCCACAGCAATAAGTTAGGTTAAACTCAATGAAAAAAGATGCGCGTACTTATGTACGTGTGTGAGAAGTTTTTGGTTTGGTTTCTTTGGGGTAATAAAAAAATATTTTTGATTGCATGGAAATAAATAATTATAATAAAATGTTAAAACGACTGGAGGGGGATAATCAATACCGTTGAAAAAAAATTAGATTTAAAAAATTAAATAAATTAATATGATTTTTTTTTATACAATGTGCAATATAAATTTTATCTTTTTATTTGAAATTATAAAAACTATTAAGTCAAAAAATGGAATATGTCAATGTTATTTTGATGCCATCTTCCATTTTGCATTCAGCTGCACAAAACTCACCAACTCATGTCACCGTTGAACTTCCTAATTCCGCCTGTCTTACTGTCATATCAATATTCGGAGTTATGACATTGGTAGCATCGTCTATATTTTAATAAATAGCAACTCATTCAGCTCGAATACATCATTTGTTAGTGGTCTGAAGTAGCTCGCTAAACCGCTTGCGAGCAATTTCATACTGTAGTTTTCGTATCACACCGATAAAAAATCACTCTCATCAACTTTTTTTCATAACGTGCCAAGGAAGTACAACTTAAAAAATAATAAATAAATACCACTTTCAAAAATCCATTTAAAAAATTATTTAAGCAAACTTCAAAATCAAAAGAACAATTAGTTTTGGAGTCAGTTCCAACTAAAAATAAATCGGACACAGTTGTGTCTCGTTAGATCTTTTTTTTGACTTATTAAGATTTCGTGTTCATGTTTATACATTACGTGTTCTTTTGCCTGGAGCTGGAGCCGATCCATAAAAAAAAATTAATTCATTGTTTTTGAAGTCTGTTTAAACAATTATATAAATAAATTTTTGAAGGTGGTTGTTATGTAACTCTTTTGAAAAAATTACTACATTTCACATTTTTTAATTATCGAGTAATTATACTTTTATAATCCATTTTGTTGCTTTGTTAGTTTACATTTTTAGTTGGAGCACAACTACTAAACTATTCCTAAAGATTATATAAGTTATTCTCATCCTTTTAAATATATCTCCTAATATTATGTTCTACAATTGATTCAGATCGCATTTTCATTCAATTCCGCATTGAATTAATTTACCCAGTTTCTACAGTTATCGCTAGAGTTCCGATATGTTTCTGTTCAGACATTCACGTTGGAAATACATAAATGAATGAAAATGTGTAAGTAGATTAAAAACTAATTTAAATTCTGCTTGTACTAAGTTTTACTAATAGCTATTGTAGTTTTTGGCGAAAAATCGCAGGATTATCCCCTGATTCCTAATCGCTAAGGAGTTCTATGGCTTTCATAAGATCAGATTAGTACTACAAAGTGATAACTGCTAGTCGTAAAAACTGAAAAATTATAAAAAGGGCTCAAACACAATATGCGTACCTATAATATTTGAGCGTATTCTTCGATTTTCCTGGGATCTCATCATCAGATCTTGAGTATACCCTATCAAACAAAAAAAAAATTCAAAAATCTATTCACAATTGACGAAGTTATCGCTGAACATACATAAAAAATACATACACAACGAACACAGAACCTCCTCTTTTATGAAGTCGATAAAAAGAAAGGCATACTCTTGTATAAAAAAAAGTAACAAAGCAGGTAAGTATATTTCCACTATGTAGGTACTTTACAAGAATTTTATATAATGATGCGATAAATTCTCCGCATCAGGCAGAATAGGCAGATATTGTATAGTCTTTTGGTAAAATTATACCAAAATCTGATAGAGAAGTAGAGCAGTGCATCCACTTTATCGATGTTTGTGTATATAAGCAGTATTTCATACTTGCAAGAGTAGAAAAAGATCCCAGAATCTCCATCGACACGCTTGTCCAGCTATTATTACAAGTATGGGACTAGTAGATTTTACAAAACATTTCTTTGAACAAAATTTCGACGTTATCCGCTCCAGAGCAAGATCCTTCATATCAATTGATCTAAAAAAAAGTAGGATTAACGGTTCTAGCATGTCCTTGAGCAGCGCCGGCCCCGGCTTTGACCGGGCAGAGCGAGATTGTTTTTCAGCGCCCTCGAGTCAGGGCTCTGATTTTCCAGAAATTCTAATTCGGCTTCATGATAAGCAAATAATAACCCGCTAATTTTTCAAAATTAGTTTCTATTGCAAACATTAACACTTAATAAGCTTAAATTAAATTAAGTAATTTTAAGTACTGCTAACTATTCAGTTAAGTACATGATACTATTCCATGTCTTTACGAAAATTGTATTTTGCATTTCGTTTTTCAGAGGCTCTAGATGCATGGCGCCTACAGCAACTCGCTCTACCCCTAGGCCGGCGCTCTCTTTGAGAAAAGTTCAGTATACGACAATGGTTTTTTAGATTTTCTTCTAATTAGAAAAAGAATACCCACATAATTTAAATTTAAAATATGACTTTAGATGTAACACAATTGACAGACGACTAGTCAGTTAAAGGAAGAATCGAAAGATATTTTCAAAATAGATTCTATTTAATTTATTTTTTTATATGTACTTCAAAACGAATGATAAATGCAAACTAGTTAGATTACTGAAATGATACTACGACATATCGTTCTGAAACTATTATAGAATTGCCAATTTTTATAAGGTGTTTGTTACACTTTGCATTTCCTCACGTTTCGACCAACCATCTTCAGAGTGATGTACATCTGTATTACACGCGTGATCACATGCGTGCGTGCGTGCGTGTGTGTAAAGCTCTAATAATTTTTGAAAGGATAATCGATTGAAACGACGTATGCAACATTCGAAAGTGGTACACTCAACTCAGACTTCCTAAAATGTTGAACTAATTTCGCTGTATAGATTTTGAGGAATCTCAATAAAAGTGTTTGCATAAAAATGTTTTTGTTTTGGTATAAATTTTAGACCAGTCTAACGATCGACACCAAAATCTAATTAGCTCTTCCTCGGTTCCATCGGTTAGCACAAGTTGCATAAAAATCGGTTGGTTTGTTCAAAAGATATCGTTGGAGAACATTTTTTTTAAAGTGTTTGTTTAAAGTATTTTGTAAACCGCCCTACCAGTAAATTTTAAAGTTTATTTAGTTGTTTTCCCTAAAAAACAATTCAATCATAAATAAATTCATTAAAATTAGTTGATTTGTTTAAGAAATTCAGTTAGAGAAATATTTCCAAAAAGTATTTTTTTAGAATATTTTTTAAACTACCTTACTGATAAAATAAAAAATTTAAACAACTATTTTCTTTAATAAGCAACGTCATAGATAGCATCAAAATCAGTTTGTATGTTCAAAACATAACAAAAAAGCGAACAAAAGATTTTTTTTCAATAATATGTGAAATTCTTGATAGATCGATATCAATTATTGGGTCATTTTTTTTATTAAAAAACTGCGTCAAAGGCCATATAACAAGATCAAAATCGAATAATGTATTCAAAAGATACCCCAGTAGAAATATTTGTAAAATATTGATTTTTTTTTAACTTCCCGCTATTAAAATAGAAAATTTCATAAATTGAGAACATACTCTTTTTAATCCAACAAATTCAAAAATCTAAATAGCTTTTCTCGATATAAAATAACGTTGATAATTTCATACTGCATCAAAATTGGTGGGTTCGTTCGAGAAATACCGTTGAAATTTTGAAAAAGAGTTTTTTCAAAATAACATATGACATTCTTGATGGATTGATGTTTGATACCCCGTCATCTTTTTTCACAAAAAAAAACTACGTCGGATGCCATAAAGCAGATTAAAAAAAATTTTTTTTTTGATATATATAGATTTTTCAACTCTCGAAGAACTCATAGGGTTCAAAAGATATTGAAACTATATTTTTAAGCTCGGATAGCTTAAAAACCAATAAAACAGATCTTTTGAGCATGGCGAGTGCAATAATTTATTGAACTTTTGTTTCTAAACATTTTGAGCTCGAAAATGGTAAGAAGTTTCGGCGATAGCAGGATCGACCAACTGCATCCGTGCAAGGTTAACCGTCTTTCAAATTTTCAAGCCCAAAAACAAGTAGACAGTATTTATAAATCAAGGAGTTCAAATTCACATCAATAAATGTCGTATCGGAAAATTTTAGGGACGGTCTACGGGGCAAACTAATTTTCAGATTTTCTTTATTTTATTTATTCAAGGTTGAGGGACTCGGACATCAAATCTTCGAGCTGGCCCAGTGCGGGTTGGAGTGTGTCAACGAGTGTTATAACCATGTGAAGTCAAGGACCGGGACCGACGGTTTAAAATGCTCTTCAAGGTGCAGATCGGAAGGTTTTCAATTCGATGCCTTCTAATTTTAAGTTAATGCGATGACCGTTCGGTCACCACTGGTGAAATTGTTACTTAATGCACTTATTTTTATAAAACACTATTATCGTTACTATTTTACCCCTGTTACCTAAAGAATTTTAGAAATCGAATTAATTTGCACTAATTAATTTACTTTTTAAGTACGATTATTTACGCATTTAACTCAATAAAACTTAACATATATTTTTAAAGATAATACACTTAATAACAATAGCCAACTATTGCTATTACACGCGATATTACAGAGACTTTTCAATCCTTAAAACCTTGCATTCGACTACAGACATATGTGTCATTATATTCATAAATTTATCTATGTGTAAGGCTTTGATTAGAGGGTCATTTATAAGTTAAGTAAGGCGTTTAGAGAGAGGGGGGTTTGAACATGTCTTGTTTTTCCTTACAAAGGAGCAGGTAGAAGCCTTCATGCTTCTTACGTAAGATCATAAAAATGGATTAAGTTACGAATATAACTAAATGTAGTTTCAAAAAGCGCGCATTCTCCGGAGACAGGGCCGAGTTATGTGGTATCCATAACGACGTCCCCGCGTCACTCGGAAAATTTTTCTCAATACTCCAAATACTTCGCATAGAAAGGGCTGTGCGATTTTACAAAAAAAACTTCATGGCTCACATTCCATAATTGAAAAAATAGCAGACTCTAAGTTTATATTCAAGACTAGCTCAAAAAGTTACATGCATGATACGAATCAAGAAGTTAAATACACGTCAACAAGCTACGAAAACAGTCAAAATGCACCAATCTAGGGTTTTTGGATATCGGACAAATTTTTTTTCTTTTTCATTGCATATGCAGCTGAGCTAAGTTTTCCGTCAACTCACCGATATGAACACGCCATTGAAATTTATTATCTGAATTAACTCCCAAGCATAGAGTAGCATTTACAAACTCTAACTTCCGTTTCTTATTAAAATTATACCAGATTCATGTTATACATTTGGAAGTGAGAGTTTTACACATTTTGTTTCCTACCTATTAAGATGTAAATCATTTACAATAAACCATTTTTCAATTATGGAGATTGCAATGTTCACATCACCATAATCGAGTTGTTGAGCAATTTTGAATAAAATAAGCGGTATCATATGCAAACAGTACCAATACAAACACCATTTATAGATTATATATATGTCCATATTCATTAGACAATATTAACTTCTTTTTACCAAGTGCGATTCTAAGATATCTAATAAACTCAGCGACATCGGGACGAACGCCACTCAAATGGCTAATAATGACTGACGATCCTTTATTGTGAAATTAATTTATTTGCATTTCTTTAAGTTAATATTTAATTTATTTTTAATGCACTGATCTGAAAATTGATCTAAATGCTGTTGAAATTAGTAGTGTTGCGTGGTGTCTTTTATCGTGTGGAAAAATTCAAAGGTCATCAACATGTACAAGGAATTTATGCACTTTGAAACAGTGATGGATGTCTTTAGTAAAAACAGTAAATAAAAAAGGATTTAAATTTAACTCTGGGCAAACCTAAGGCTGACAGGAACCAAATTGGACTTCTTTCATACCATTTGATATCATTGACAGCGAGCTTTTTGAGAAGTATTCTGTAATCCACTCTGTCAAATACCTTACAAAAGTTAGTTATATATACTGTCAGTTTGTTTATTGACTTCAAATCTTTCAAAATGGTAAATCGTATACATCACCAAAATTGTAGTCGTCGAGCGCTATTACACAAAACAATATCGTTGTTCAATAATGACATTATGTAGAAAAGAAAATATAATGTTACGCACTGACCCTTTAAAAGGCTTCGATAGAGCGGGAAAGATTCACAAAGGGCGATAATATTCAACATTACTTTTCGACCGTCCTTTACGCACAAAGACAATACGAGCAGCTTTCCAGATATCAGTAAAGACACCTTTTTCAAACAAATATTGAGCACATATTGCAATGGCTGACAAATGGATATAGCTATGAACTTAAGAAATAACCAGGAGATTCTTCGCCCATTTGAAGTTTTCTGGCGACCACTTAGGTATGTTTTGTGATCGCTGCGAAAACTATGAGCTAGCTTAATTTCTATACAAGAAACAATATAGAGTGTATACTACGTATAGTTTAGACACGCAAAACTCGCACCGCTCTATCGCTTCCCTGTGCGTGGCGTCGCGCCGCGGAGGTCGAGGTGTGCGCCTGTAATGAGCGGCGTCACAATAATTTTGGTCACGTGACAATGCTTTAATACGGGTTTGATTCATTCGCTATTTCGCGAGCACAAATGAGGTTATCATCTGCAGGCGGATGTGCGGTTCAATATTGAAATTACGTTTGAAAAGGGGGCTTAAATGTGACCGCGCGCAGGGACGCCGTCAGCGCATTACGCCTGTCTATTGCCCGTTTGAGCGTTGTTTACGGTGATCACCACGTCGGCCTATGTATGAACTATAGACTTTATTCTCATTTTTTTTATATTTATGGTTAGAAGACAATTTTGATACTTAGATATTTTTTTTAATTTGGAAAACGAATGGGTAGACAGTAAAATATGCTAAAAATAACTATTAAAATGGTTCCATAATTGCAGTATTGAAACAAAAAACAATTCTAAATAAATACAAGTGTACTCATATGATAAAATATATGCGGGTACAATAATAGCATAATATATAAAAAAAATAATACAATAAAATAACTTAATTATGTGAGATATCGTATTCATAGGTGTTCAAAGGTGCTTTTTAGGCAACCCTTTCCTTTTATAATACATGTCTCTTACACGTTGCGTCTTACATATTGCGTTTTTTGAGTCTATTACGTCGTTTAAGCCATCGGTTCTAGATTTTCCCAATTTTATATTAAATAAACGACGAAATAAAGATATTTAAAAAATGTTTTCAAAACTGATAAAGTTTCGATAATTTTGAAGTAGGAAAACTTGTTGCAGACTTTTCCGAGGACTTCCGCCCACGGCTATATTGAATACTCCCTTAGTAAAATTCAACGTGCTTAGCCTCCCTTCCAGAATCAGCTCTTACTATAAACGATAACAATTTTTTAATAGTATTGATGACGTTACAGTGGCGATAATATACAGATGTTTGAAAGTAAGGAAGAATCTCCGAAGGACATGGTGATGCGGCCGATTTAAGTACGACGGCAGACAGGCGCCGGCGAGTCAACTCAGGCACAACAACAGCGGGCTTCAGCATGCCCAAGGTAGGCGCAGCCAGAGTGACCAAGTGGCGTTTCTATCTCGCTGTCGACCATAGTCAAGTCGATCAGACGATAAGTTGGAGAGAGGAGTTTACCGACTTCTACCGCTCGGCTGAGACATAAATAGTTTGTAGCAGCGCTCACCTCAAAAGCTTAGTATTATTTGATCAGTGGAAAAAACGTCAGACCGCTAGGGCACCGCTCAAAGAACAACCGACGCTATCGTCAAACCTTATGGCACAAATAGTCCCTCAGTAGACTGCAGTAGATTTATTAATAGTTGAATCGGCGGAAAACGATTTTCTCTATCGATGCTCCTGGGTCAAGTGCGGGGCCCGATGATGCACCTGTTCCAATGTCTTGCTTTGGTTAAGACAGAAGTTCGGTAGTGGTAGAACTACTCCAACGAAGGGTAGTGATTAAGGGAAAGGACCTGGATGCTCCGATGAAAGACTTCTCACTAAACAGTGGAAATACTTCCCGATAGCATCCGTGAATCTTTTAATTAAAATTCTTTTACCCTTTAACGTGACTTACAATTCGTAATGATAGTTGGACACGTGTCAGAGAAAATCATCTTGGTTGTTATTTTGATAAGAAAATTAGACAACTATTGACAATGACAATTTTTTACTTGGTACATACAATACTAATGAATTTTTGAAAACACTTTTAAAAATGTCGACTAGACGCAAATCTAAGTGCAGAATAATTTGGTACTTATATAATAATTCTGACTGATGAATAAATTTAAGAACTCACTTTATGCCTATCAGCCCATTCGCCCACGTTAGAGTATTACTGCTATAATACTAGCCACCTCATTGACTTATCCATTTATGTGGGTAATATAAGTACAAGTACAAAACTAAAATCAGCATTAATACTGATTTTAGTGTTGTATTTGTGTAATAAGTTAATGTATAATACTAGTTTATTTTCATTTGACATTAATTTTTTTGTATTAAATTAATGAAGCTCAAAATCATGACGTCTTATTACGTTGATTTTTACATTACAGGAGCTATTTTTTCTACATGCCTATCTATTTTGTTATGAAAGTGTTATTATACATGTAAAGCTTTTTACTCGTAAGAGCAAAACAATTATTTAAGACAATAAGTGTGAAACCAAAAGTACAATTTTGTGCTTATTTTAAAGGTTCTTTTTTCTGGAAGCTTGTATTGAAATGATGCAACAGTTCTCGAATACTTTATGTATTTATAAGATTTCTGCATGCTCCGTCAGTGATTTTATTTTTGTGATATTGTTTCAAGTCATTTCTCTTTAAAAGTGCATTTAACGAATTTCTTATGTTTCGACGCCATCCGACTCGGTGCATTCGCTTCCACAGCGACCGCCCTAACAATAATGAACCGAGACTTTTTGATTGTCGACAAAACTCACCAGCCGTTTGACTAGAGTTTGCAGACCGCGGCCTCAACTAGGCTGAATCGCATCCCGTGACGGTAGGTTAACCGTGTTTAGCGTTAAACCATTTCCTAGGTTTAACACGAGTTACATATATAGCATAATACCGTCAGATATGTCAATCCACCGTAAGGATATCCCTTCCCACGATCTAATTTTAGATGGAGTAGTGGCATACTATGACATCGTTAACATATAATGTGCCATAGTTTTGTATTAATTTTATTTGACACGCTTTAGTAAAGAGGTTAGTACGAGATAAGTAATCCATGTGTTACCTTAATATATTATAAGTCATAAGTACGCGTAGACGTACTAAAGTATCTACGAATAAATTACTTCTCATTATTCACGGCGTTCAATTAAAAGGAAGACTATGGAGCCCTTTAGGTATACGATAAAACATACAAGTTAGCCCTAAAAATACTATTATTTTGAAGTCTTTTAGGCTGCTCCTAAAAGACTTCAAAATAATAGTATTTTTAGGTGTTTTTTTTTTTGTTTTTAAAAAATAAGTTTATTTTTGGTTTCTGTAGACTTTAGGACTACACTATTTTGACATAACAAACATCTTTTTAAATCGAAAACTCTTGAAAATAAAGCCATGTGGGTATATCTCTGAAAAGATCAGAGTGGCCTGGTAAACCATGGAATTGTTTTCAATTACAGAACGTCTTTTATCGTCATTTATTTACAATTTTGAAATTCTACTAACCCGACACATAACTAGTAAAAGTATGTGTTGGACGCTCGCTCTGTTGCCTCTCGATAAATATGTTAATACGCATACTTATCACGCTTCCAATAGCAAGGATGCACAAAACATATCTGCATGGTGCTGTGATGCTGTCTTCCAACGTTCTCCGACCAGGAGGAACTGGATTCGGTTCTGATTACGCTCAAATTGACCAATGAATCTTGTCGTTGTTAATACATGTCACAGAATGCAATCTTTAACAATTGTTATATTAATGTACCGATATATTTAAAATAATATATATTATCCTAAAAACATAGTCAAATAAAACTACAATGAGAAATACCAAATTTTAAGTTCCAAGCCAAATCCATATAGTCTCCCTGGATGCAAAACCTGAAGACCTTTACAATCTGGACTTTAGTGCCACAATAACTAAGCCCAGATCTCGACGGCACTCCGACATTAGCATAGCGACCTCTTAAATATCGTTACTCTGCGTCTCTGTAGGAGCGCGGGAGCGCGCTTTTGGCAAAAACTAAGCCGCTAGAGGCAGCGCTTTAGCCAAGCCTATTCATTTGGGCTGAACAAGTGGCGTTGCGGGCGAAGTCGGCGCGAGACCGAACGTTACAGTTAACCTGGCGGAGTTGAATCGAGGACTAAATGGATTTTGAGAGTACGATGTACTGTTTTGAATTCGCGCGGGTTGTTTCGGAATTGGAAGTTAGCCAGTAAGAACAGCTACATGCGCATAAGTTCACCTGTGGAAAAAATATTTTTCTGATTTGCATTTTTAATGCATTTCAAACTTTGTTTATTTTTGTCTTCGGCTGTATATGGGATTCTAGCCACACGACATGTAACTAATAATAGTTTCTATGGCATTTGTTCTATTGCTTCTGTTTATATATATATACACATACTTACTCAACATACATACGTATACAGCACACCTATATAAGCTCACATATGCACATACATTGTATGCATTGTTTGATGGTGACTCATTGGTTAACATTACCTGGTTGGAGCTTGATTAAGTTCGAACTAACCAATAACCTTTTAGGTGACTACGCTGCTAGCTACATGCATAAAGAATACGGTAAGCCGCCAGTACCGGACATTGTCATCGCGCTGGTGACGACAGCCGTTAGCGGCCCCAACTCTAATCTGCGCTGGCACAACTTGGAGGTTTTGGTGTGCAAGTCTACAAATCTGCAAAAAAATGATTTGACGAGCGTACGCTTCGATACACAATAACACTTATACACACGATGACACAATAACACTTATACGTAGGTTACCAACATTTATTAGAAGGAATAGAGTATGTCTGATTTCAAGGGCAGCAAATAAACGGTACGGACTTATAAAAAGAGTATCGTTTATTTTTAAATTTTGAAAAGGTATTTTTGATACTTTTGCAGCACATAACAACACATCACAAAACAAAAATAAGACTATTTTAAAATATTCGATTAGTGTTATAGAATATAGAGTACGCCTACATGATATAGAGTATAGAACTCTATTTTAGAGTACGGTTGGCAACCTTACGTATATGGCACGTAAACGACTTTTATTGTTATACTTTTTTGTTAATTAGGAAATGAAGGCATCTTTTCGCTTTGTAGTATCGGCGATTTGTTGACGTCGCTGCATGGTCGCTAAGAAAATGCATATCAAGATAAAAAAATGTACGTTGTACGTCCTGAATACTTCAATTTAAGGCTCTAAATTAAATATTCAGGAAGTGTGGTATTTTAAAAAGAGGACCTACTTAGTACACGTGTACAAATAATAAACGTATTTGTTCGGACTTCAAATAAAAAACAGTATTCTTATTTTGACCTTTTCAGAATATAACAATTATTCTTCTATTTTTTTACAATTGCATTGATGAATTTAGTTCATGTGCGGTATTCTGATTGACAGTGGATTGACTACGTCAAATCTACGACAATAAAGTAAAATAAAACAAATTTCTCGCATCGTAAATTCTGGCAACTGTTCATACATTATGTACTAACTAATGCAATATCAATGTTAGCTAATAATTGATCTCGTACAAATGAATATGCTTCCTCATTTATAATATAATATAAATAATGTACCCGAGTCTTTTGTTGACATTTTGAACGATTTTTACTCGGGACAAAGATACTGGAGGAATTTTGTTGGAACATATAAATTGTATGTGCATTCGTAATGCTATACCACCGCTGACCGGGGCTTTTGTGACGTGTCTACGTGCTTTTTGTTTGATGTGTTCTGGCGAGTCATATTTTTGACTAGAGAGCGGAATCAAAACACCTCAATATCATATTGATGGTTGGATCATATGTTGTGGATTTAATTGCCACCTACGAAACTCCCTCGATTCCATTTTTCTTTCAGGTTTAATTGGTAAAGCAAACAATAATGAAAAGCAAGAAAATTCTGTTTGTGTGCCTACAACGTCTTTTTAACAAAACAGTTGGTGCTACATATCCAAAAGCGGAAGAAAATAAGCGATAATATTATTGCAGCTTTATCGAAAAGTGTGAAAATTTGTAGATAAAAGTACCAAAGGACTTTCGTATATAACGTCCCATTACACCTTCCTGTTTATCAGGCGAGGAGCAGTAAACACAACAAATCATATAACGTCGGTTTCGGCAAACCATTTCCTGTGACCGCCCCTCGCCCCGCTCCGCAGCCTCCTCTACTCGATTTATCGTCTGCGTAATAAAAGAAAATCTAATACGCCGTCACGTCTCGTCCCAAAAGGACGTCCCACCGAAAAGTCCAAACTGCTTTTACACGTCGACGCTTCCGAATAAAATGGAATCGGCCATCAACGGCGAAACAATAAATCTGGGAACGCACGGACGGACGGACGGGACGGCACGGGACGAGAAGTCGGCCGCCGCCGCCCCGCGGGGAGGGCGCGGTGGGGCGCGGGGCGGGCGCGCGTCAGCCCATGATGGACGGCACGGCATAAAACTGACGAGAGAGACGACTATCCGCGCCGGAATGGCTCTGCGGAGCCCACTATATCACTTTTATTACATGCCATCTTCATTTTCATATTTCATATTTGCATTTACCCCTCGCGGCCGCCCGCCCGCCCCCGCCGCGCCCGCCCCGCGCGCGTTTTAAGCTTTTTATGTATAATCGACGACGTTGCCGGCGGAACCCTGAGGCACGACAAAAGGGAACGCGGCTCCTGGCGCTCTTTGTGTGGAGTGATATGTTGTGAAGTTGTCGCTGAATGTTGAGCGATAAATCTGAATATTTCGCCGAAAAGAGATGTAGGTTGTGACATCTAATCCACTATGGAGAAGTCAGAAAAAGTTAGTATATTTTATGTATCTAAAATTAATGATAATTAGGTTCGGAATACCTATATATTATTTCATATTTTAGTGTTTTGATGTCGATAGAGTACAATTATCTAAGAATCCCGCTTGTGTGTGATGGTTATATTTACCAACAAATCATATACCTCACATCACACTCGATATAAGTTTGCTACATGTGCTGGCGTTAACAGTAGAGACAATTATAAAATAATATTTCAAATATATAAATATTGATTGCCACTTAAATCATTAAACTGTTTGTGTTCATTTTAGTTTTTTGCAACATAAGTGATTGTTTTTTTTTTATTTACGTATAGGCAGCGTGACGATAAATTCTCTAAATATTGTGAAATTATTTAATTACCCCGTCCGGCTGCGCTCGCAGTCGCAGACGCCCGCGCCCGGAACAAACAAACGTCCGAAATGACAAAAACGCGAGGGGCGGCCGGGGCGGGGGGCGGGCGGCGCACCTTCTCGAAATATTTATTACCCGTTACCGAGCACGGCGCCTAATCTATAGGCGCGAGCTACAAAATTATAAAGGGTAAATAAAACAGAAAGCTTACACAAGTCATAAATTTGATTTATAGAGATTAAAAAAGGCGCTTTAGAAACAGCTCGAACAGAAATTTGGAGGGTCGGAGCGCGACGCGCCGCGTACGGACAGCAGCCGCGCGCGCCGCCAAGAAAACTCGCCGGAAGGTGCCGTTTTTAGTACATCACTTTTATTTTGAGTGCAAAATTAGGCTGTGCTTAGGCTTTTCCAAACGAGTGCCCTATTAATGTATTTTGTGTTTAAGAATAAAATATAAAAATTTAACTTATAAAAGATAGGTGTTAATTTCATGTCTATAGCAAAAAATAATATTTTCTGTGAGGTTTGAAAATGGTCTGTTTTATATGTCCAGTACAGCGCACAGACACGGCCTTCAATTGACCGTTTTGTTCCTAAAGGTCTAAAAGCTATTTTCATCAATGGCAGACGTGGTCCGCCATCGACATATGAGTTAGGGTCTGATTTATGCGGAATATTTCGAAAGTGACATATTACTCGTAGGTTACCACCTACTCAGAAATAAGCAATGTCCCATTTGCGTTGCTTAATTCTGAGTAGGTGCCAACCAGAACGATGCACGATGTATGATAACTAGTTATAAATGAAAATATTCGATTTTTTATGCGTCTACGAAACAATTGAAGATTGATTCAATAAAAACGAAACAATGTTTTGGATTATGTTCTTTAAAAAATTATGTATTAAATATTTTATTCTCAAGAAAAAAATTATATTTTCGTGTTAGTATATATACCCAAATATATCTTATTTGATTAATGCAAAACGTCTCTTTTAAAAATGAAACCGTAAATAAATTGACAGTTAACTAGTATATACTAAAAAACAACTACAAGGAAAAATATTTTTCGAAACACCGTATCAAAAATTATTTACTAAAGTGGTAGTCTTAAATCTGCAATATTACTATACAAAATTGATATTATTTATTTAACTCTCAAATAAAATTTTTAAGTCAACGTTTAAAACATTAGTAATTCGACTATTATAAAATCAGTACCTAAAGCAATAAATCTGTGGACGTTAAATAATTTAATTTGAATAATGTGGACCAGTAGATGCGATTTGTACATTTTCTACCTCTAATCTGCACACGATGCTGTTTCGTAAGATTACACCTATTTTTCGACATGTATTAAAGAAAATTCGCCCTAAAAATATGTTGTGTAACTTTATTTATGAAAGGTAATTTTTTATCTCATAAAAAGAAGGATTTTGTTTAACTAACTCTTCCGTTTAAGTAAGCAAACCTGATCTAATTTTTTTGCTCCGACGCTACTTTACTCTGGTGAAGAGCGTCTGTCGAAGCGGGCGCGCCGGCGACGGGCGCGGGGGGCTGCGGACCCAGGGCGGGGTGTGAGGGGACGTAAGAAAATTTAAAGGGACAAAAACCGTATTTCACGGGCGCCGCCGTTTTTCTGTTAATCTCGTTCTCTTAATGCGCGCCCTGTTTGCTTACCTGCCGACCCTACGCTGGACAAATGTTTCGGAATAATACCCTGCGAGCGCTGCCGCGCCAAGATACAGGCTGCGGTAACGCGCCCTATAAATTGTAGGGCACTATTTAGTGGAAAAGATTGAGATTGCTGTGATGACGTCAGCGGAAGTGTTTGCGGTTATAGCTCTAGGTATATCGAGGCGTTATCGAAGATGGGGTCGCTAAAGGCCGGTACGTGCATAGTGCTAATAGAATTGTCGATGGCGGCTCGAAATAAAATAAAAAGTTTACTATAAAATTACATATCTATGAAAAGTTCGGAAGGAAAGTAGACGGGAAATTCAAATTTAAAATATTAATTAACAGGAAAAATATTGGTAAGATGAATCGGACAAGTGGCAACCTTTACTAAGTAACGTGTTTGATAATGTAATGGATAAGATAGTTATAAAATTTTTAAATATGTATTAAAGACACAAACAATAACTATTTCTTAGTATTAGGTGAAACTTTGTTGTAAAATCAAAATCGAGTTTGGTGCAGTTTAATGGAATGAAAATATCATATATTACTATAGTTTTTTTTTTTATAGAATGGCACGAGTAACACACGCCGGTTTCACGTTTCTAATAATGTAAGCATTTTGGCTCATAATAACTTCCGCGAATATTGATTTTCAATATTATGGTTATTGTAGTCGATTCTGTCAGTAAAAGTAAAGCGATTATGCAAATATCTGCTTGTCAATGTTTACACAGGAAAAAAAAACTGGTATTTATCTATTAGTAATTTTGTAATAGGTTATTAGAGCTTTATATGATTTAGATTAAAAACATAACATACAATTTGTTTTTAATACTGTTACAAATTATCTGTAAATCTGTTTATTGACGATTGCATTAATAAATTTAATAAAGTGGATAATATGTAACAAAACATTTTGCGATCGGTATTGAGAAAGGCCATTTTGACGCATGTGTAATGGTAATTATTTGATCTTTAAAGAAATCCAAACTTTGGTAATTTAATAAAAAAAAATTAAATTCATATTTCAAACCAGTCCTAATTTCCTGTTTATAATCTTTTCATTACAATTTATTAATTCGTGGAATTTGTTCCTTTTTTTTAGTATTATATATCAAAACGTTGCTACATTATGACGGGCAGCCATTTTGTTTGCCTGTTGGTACAAGCAGCAGTCAGCACATGTGTGGTGTTAATTTACGTGTGTCATTTTACTACATACTGCTGTTTATGAATTTTTATTATCCATAGGGTTATGTTTTGTTAGTATTGTGTTATTTTTTTGTTAATTTTGATTGTTATTGGTTTATAAAGGCGACTAAAGATATTTGAAATATGTTTTTATAATGCCTTACTACGTATGAACTATACACTAATCCCAAATATATTGTTCAGTTGTATTATATGCAATCTATGACACAAAATTTAATGTGAAAATCCTGAGAAGTATTTACACAATTTGTATAAAAAACTGTTATGAATTTAATGAAACGACATTTTTTCACGGAAAATACTCAACCTAATGATGTTATATACTTGTGAAACGAATGAAATGAAATTGACGTATATACAGACGTGAAGTAACAACTTCCGCTGTTGTGGTGCGTCCAGTTAATGAGGGTTTCGGTGGCCCCATCCTCACCTCTATCACACCACTCTCCCTCCATCACATCACTTTCCCTCCATCAATTCTCACTCGATTATTTCACCTCTTAACTGATATCCTGTACCTACCCAAGAGGCCGGCAACGTACTAGAGATTACAAGTGTCCATGGTGGCAATGAGCATCTGTTGGCTAACAAGTTCGTTTGTCTCTCGATAATGCTATAAAATAAAATTATTCTAGTGACTTGTCACTCTTAACGTGCCATGCATAAAGAACTAAATAGCGACACCTCCTTATACAACATTGCAGATTTTTTTTTTGGGTAAAATCTACAATTCATAATTTTTCGCTGATTGGTCTTTCGAAATTTCAAAATGTTTCGAAAGTCTTGTAAAGTTGAATATAAATCTGTAGCGGTGAATTGAAGAATTTTTAATAAATCAATGAATAAAATTTACATAATTGAATTGATGATATGGAAATCTTCTTTATAAACCAGAAAAGTACGAATATGATCCACACCTTGAGAGTTCTGTATAAAATTAACTACGTAAGTTGGTATTTCATCCATCAAGTCTCTCTATGATTTTTGTTGTTGGCAATAAATTGGTTCCAGGATTTCCGAAATCTTAATTTTTTTTCAAAAAAACATTATGATTTCATTTTAAATAAACCTATTTGAATATTTTAAGTTTTCATAATGAGAAATGAAAAAACAAATATTATGCTACATATTTAGCTAAGTCACGGTCCACACTCCAACTGTAATCAATTTTTTTTATTGTGATGTAGTTATGAATGAACGATTTTCGGTTTTTTTCCTTTGCTTTTGCTGTAAAATCTTTCTTTTGCGAAATTTCATGATTATAGATCGAATGGGGAAGTGCCCTATACGTTTTGATTTACTAGGAAATTTCAAAATATGAGGCATAAATGACCCTCTTTTGGCCGTTTTTTATATTATGTTGACTTACAAGTTTGATTTTTTAACAACTTCAAAGAACGGCCGACTTACGTACTTGGTGTTAATTTCAACTTCATACTTACACATGTTCCTGAGAAAAAGGTGACCAGACGGACGGAGAGACGGACAGATAGTCAACAAATTTGACCATATAAGGGATATTTTTTCTTTTAGAGGTTCGGAACCCTAAAAGTAATCCAAGCTTTTCTTAATTTTTTAAATTAGTAGATTATGTCTTTTATAGTCACTATTGTTCAGCGACACTTATCGCAGATTAATCGATATATAATGTCGAATTAATTAAATACGTTATTTAAGAGATAACCAACTGTATGTAGGCTTTCATTTCTAACTTCTCGATAAAAAAAAGACAATCAAATAATAAAAAAGTAAACTTAAAGATTAAAGTTATTGTTTTAAATCCGATTTTAGAAATTGCGATTTGAATTAATTAATTTCATCCGATGTCCATATATAGATGACAATAGTCATCCACATATGGGTGTGTGCGTGTTTATGTGTTCGATCGATTGGAATCGGGCTTGTAGTACCTCTAAAACTGTATTTTTGACTAGAAACAGTTCTAGTTCTAATGAAACTCTGTTGATTCGAGAGGAAAACAAAAAAAATTCAAAAAATAACTAAAGAAAGTAAACTTTTGGGCTGGCTTTCAAGGTCAATTGTTGGCCATGTCTTTAACTTCCCGCTAAGAAAAGTGAAAACAAAATCCGGAAATTATTGTTTTCAGGTCGACCTTCGGAAAGACACTGCAGTCTCATTTAAATTTGCAGTCGGACTGATTTGTAGAGGTTTGTGACGTGTGTAAAACTAAAAAAAGTGCGTCGAACTTCGCTAACGGGATTCAAATTCGTTGATTAGTTCAAAAGCTTTACTTACTCTTCATCTTCTCGAACTTGAAACAGTTATTAGCGTGCGTATTTTAAAGCGATTTATTTCGAAAATTAGCGGGTTATGGAGTAGTTCTGTAGCTTCAGCCGATTTTTTAATGTCCACACTTCACAGATTTATCTTACGAGATAACTGCTTTCTGAAAGAATTCATAGAAGGCGATTGTCTCGTAAGAAGAATCTTCAAACAAAGTAAAGCTCGACTAATATAACTATAACCGACGTAATGAAGTCGGTAGGTTTGTCCGTAGTATTGGCACCAGACGAAAGCTGGCGTCCATTCTCCTGAAGTGTCCAAACAATCACAAATGCGCAGTTATTTATGAGAAATGACCCCCGTGGCATAAAATAAATGTACTACTTATTTGTACCCGTGGGCCAGCGGTCGGCGTGCGTATCCCGGACCAGTGCCCAGTGCCAGTTGAATTCGAGACCACGACTTCTTTATAAGTTTATTTTTCTAGCCCGTCGCGAGTCTAGTGCCCGAAATACTTCAAAAATTTTATTGCATTGACGATGCATAAATAAATATGGAGATATGGAGTTATTGGTGATTACAGTAATTGTTACTTTATGGCGAAATAATTGAAAATACAATGTATGTACAAAAAATCATTTTATATCACATACGCGAACTCAAGTGTGTAGATTGTAGATTGTAGAAAATAATAAAATCGGCTATGTACGAGCCGGGTTTGCGCTAAGAGCCTCGAACTGAGTACAAAATACAAGTTTTTCATTTCTAATTTGTTGTCGTTTATTAACTGAAAATTTCATTTCAAGTTTTCGATTATTTATGGGCGGCGATGGCTACCTACTCTCTACTCAAGCTCACAAGCTGGTTTGCACCATAAAATTCCCACATAAAAAAATATTTTCAGCGATTTAAAAGTCTTTAGAGTTGTAATAGTTTTGAAACAATAGATTTTGTAAGCATAGTAGGAATGTCATGAGTGTAATAAGAATGTAATAAATGACATTTAACTGTTACTTTCAACCCCGTCCCCTTGTCCACAGGTAAAAGCTCCGACCAGACGGCGATGTAGTTAAGTGTACGTACACATTATGATACGTAATCTATTGACTTAAAAACTAGAATTGCTATAAAAATATATTTTTTTCTGTTGTCTACTATAGAACATTTGACGTACCAGAGTTCATAGTGGTGATTATGCATTTCATCTTACCATTTCACGTAAACAGGCTGTGTTGTCAAAATTACGAATTACTATTCTGTTTTATATTACTTTAATACTGGTTCGCTGAGAGGAATAGGTAGACACATCGATATGGTATCTGAGAGAATTCAATGGATAAAGAAAATATGAAATACAAGGATAGGTTTTTAGCTATTAAAGCACCTCTAAAACTATAGTTTACTTTTCTAAGTTGTCTCGTTCATAACAAACACCGGTAATCCGACCCCGTCTAATCCGGCGCCCCCTGTAATACGACATGCCCATCACTGTTGACTGTATATAAAGTTTACTACGGCGAGTCTTCACTAACATAATGCATGATTGAATACATCGCAACTTGTATGCGCCACCACTATTATACTCGACACGTTTCGCCTCAGTTTGAATTTTGACTGCATGTGATAGCGGCCTGGCGTGCGTTTATTATTTATTGTTTATTCATTATGTATGATTTGTAGTTCAGATTGAATCTTATTATTTTGGTCTCTTATTTGTGAATTTGATATCCAATTTGTCGGAATACAAGGCACACTGTTCAAGAAAATTCCGGACTATAGAGGATCTTGGCAGTACCATATAATCCGACGAATCCGACACAGTCCTGCAAAACGTTTGTCGAATTATCGGAGATCTATTGTATTTCGTAGTTTTCTTGTATATTGTGAATACAGTTATCAGTTTATATAGGTTCAAATAGCTAGAGTCACAATCACAGAGTGCAATCGATTCATAGTCTGTTTTATTTCCTTAGAGAGTATGAAATTTTGAAATCGAACGATAACAAGCAACAAAAACGAATAACGCTAACGGCTCACAGCAACAATATTAATTAGTGTAGTGTGTACGGTGATCAAGACAGTGGTGGAAATAAGGGGGGACACTTTTCCGCTCGGAGAGGTCGGGAAAATCGCCTTCTTCCGGTGACCGTCGAGTGGACACCGCCCGGCGGGCGCGATCGGGCGCGAGCGGGCGGGAGCGGGCGGCGGCCGGAGGGGGCGGGGTGGCGTCGAAGACAGAGCGCGGAGAGGGGCCGGGGGTACGTCAACGTCTGCGGGACGTGTCGGTCAGGGAAATATGGCTGCGGGCGAAGTGCGACCCCTTTTTGAATACTGTATTCGCTATGTGTTTTTGTATGTAGTTTTATTTAACGTTACTCGCTGTGGAACATAACAATAACTACCTTCAAAAGTCTTAAAATGATTAGGTGTTTTCGAAGTGTGTGTCGGCTGTTTTATGTTTATTTTCATAATTTGACTTACATTTGATTCGATACTGATCAATCGTATAAATTATTAAGTCGATCACCCGACAAAAGAGCGAAGTCAAAAATGATACCAGTGTGAAATTTAACCTCATCTCAAATTGACATTAATTCCAGTAACTAATGCTACAATTCTTGAATTTAAATGCTTCGTTAAAATAAGGAGGCAAGAGCTATTATACCGCGTCTGAATATCTTAATGAAAAAAGCCCTTGAGATTGAACTGCTCGGCTACCAGGTTGCTTCATATTATTTTTAAAAGTCGACCAAATTATTAACTATCCTTTGTATTGATGAATAAAAAGTACAACCCTTGAGTTTCTTGCCCATTCTACTCTCGGTGAATCAGCATTTGGAATGGGCGGTAATGTCGAAAAGAATTTATTAATGACGTATTTAAAGTGTAATTTCATTAAGTGATTCTTCAATACTGGCGATTCTCCTAGGGTGGGTAAAGAAGCTCCTAGAGTGGGCATTGCCGCTCTTGTCCCCCCACTACGCCAATGCGCCTATAGAATTGATATGATATGCAACATTCGTGCTGTTTGTCGTCACAGAGTTCCGTTGTGTGCCTTTATACTCTATCTCTTTTTCAGTTCGGCTCGTCCATGACCACAAATATGTGCCTATCTCGTATCGCCACGCTCAACAATACTTTAAACGCTTTAGGTTTACTATTTGATTTTGAAGAGTTTCCTGCTGTATTATCGAAATCCAAAGTTCAATACCCATGAAATTAAAACGGGAATATCTTGGAGCTATACTGTACCCAACGTAAAAGGTATCATTCAAATTCCATTTTCGTTTTTTTTTTATTATTCATTACATTTATTATTCGTCTAATATAATAATATATCTACAGACGAATTGGCGACCTACTCAATTTTTTGAAGTCGTTTTTTGTTCAAAAAGCAATATAAGCCGTTAATAACAATAATTTCCATTTTATGTTCTGGTCAACAGAGATACTGGTCGATTTTCTTTACTGTGCAAGTTCACATTGTAAATTTTCAAATGCATCAATTCGATCAGAAAAGAAATTATATATGTATTGCTTTGATAATACATGTTATTTTATAGTGTCAATTTATATTGCACGTAATTAATAAATTAGTATTTAGAACTGTATTTTTTTCCAATACATGTTAAGTTATATATTTCAAACATTTGAAATAGATAACTTAAGAGCAATCGAAATTTAAACAATCACTAGGTGTTGAAATGTAAAAATTAGAGCATATTAATTCGCATGTATAAACGAATACAAAACAAAAAATAATGTTTTAAAAGTATTAACCTAAAAGTTCATAACTCGGAAGCAAACAGTTGAAAATATCCGTTCTTCAACAACTCTTCTTTAGTAGTTGAACCACTCAACGCAAGTAAAACAAACGAGAATTGACATCATATCAAAGTTTTCGAAAACAAACCCATCGAAGTGCCCCGAATACAATCCAGATAACCAAGAAACCTAGGAAGTAAAATTTAAAATCTAGACCAAGTATTACATTCCTTGCTTCGACGGTAGATAGAAAATAGTTCGTGTCAGAGTGTTATGTGGCGATAGCGTCTCGAAAATTTGATTAAAGATGAATTCAATGATTGGCTTAAGTATTTATGCCATGGTAAAATACCATGACAGTTTTAACTACGACAATAAAATTAGTATTTCTGCACAGAACACAATAACAATATAGAGTTATAAGGATAAATTTTGAGCATGTAAAAGGCCACAAGTCATAGATGATTGTTTTTGCGTCGGGTTTCTATTTCTCCACTGCCTTCTGCATGCCCACGTAATGTAGGGCGGGGTCTGCCGAGACCACCCTCGCCGATGCGATGACCATGTCCGGAATGGGCGGCGTTGCGTGCTCTCCGAGGCACAGAACGAAACGATCCAATTTAGCTTATTTTAAAGACTCCTTGATCAATCAGACGCGGTACCGTTTGGCTTGAATGTAAGGCTTTTCACTATTTGGCCACTATCGTGCCTTATCCTCGACCATGGTTCAAAATATGCAATCTGACGGTTTTAGTGTACAAAAAGATATATATTTCAACATTAGAAATCATTAAATTCAGTAAAGCTATTCTGTTGGTAACTTATTAAATCATAACACATAACAAAAAGAAATATACATAATTGGAAATTGAATTTGGCCTCTGTTTGGCGTCACAAATTTATACATAGATGTAAAAGTACAAGTTTAGTTTTAAGCCTTAATTTATAATTTAAAACTGTATGTATTATAAAAGAGGTCAACTAAAGAAATTCCATGTCTATATCTAATAAAAGTCAGGAATTGTGGAAAATTAAAGGAGTATTATTTCAAATTAGAATTCACAAAACGTCCTAAAAACGGAAAGTATAGGTAAACGGAGGTAATATAAAATTATTATGATATAATTAAAATGGAACATATACTGTAGATAGGTATAGTATAAAAACTTATTATAAATATGTCATAAAAATGGTATTCTTTACTTTTTACATTTATTGCTTTTATATGGCATAGGTTTTCCTATACAAAATAAATGGATAGTAAAATATTGTTTATTAAATTATCTCAGGCTATTACTACACAACGATTTGTTTATTTCATATTTTTGCGGAATTAGGAATGGTTAAAATCTCTTAATTGTATTAACTCAGTAAATTAAATAAAATAACCGTTACGGAGTTGTCATGCGGACGCCCTCGCGACTTTTTTTATGTATTTGTAAAAGTTAAATAATACCTGTGCGCAAGCGTCAGTACCTTCTGTTAATCGCCAGCGTCGTGCATTTTAGGAAAACGTAAGTGCACTTACAGAAACACCATTTACCTCTCTGAAGAAAGTTATGAATTTAATTCAAGAAAACTCCAAATCTTTATAGGCGCCGGGAGGAAAATTTTCAAATTGATTTTAATAACTTATTTGATAGCGCACACGCTGTACTATCGAAGAAGATTTTCACTGAGTTCACTTTTATGAAAACCAAAAAACTGTGTTATGATTTAAAAAATTGAATTGATTTTTCAATATAGTTTCCTTTAAAAAAAATCGCTGCAAAAAATTATTAACGTCAATTCTAAATGTAAGAACTAATTTTAATTTTTATTATACATAGCAAATGGTGCAATGCTTTGCATAACCCTATTATTTCTTGTAGCTTTTGTGGGTAACTATAATACTTAAATCAGCATCTCAAGAATCAGCTGTTTATACAATTAATCAAGTTAAATGACATTTAATTTAACTAGTATCAGTTGGCAGAACATATGTAATGCGCAGTAAATACAGAGATATATTCTATACTAGCTTTCGCCCGTAGCTCGGTCCGTGTCCACATAGAAATAATTCTTACATCTTTTATATCGACTGATTGCACTGTCAACAACCACCATCCCGACTTTGTTCGTGCTTTTGATTCCAATCCTGGTTTTGATTTAGATTCCGATCCTATATACATGAGTATATACATGATTAGAAAAACAAACAGAAGCGAAGGGTGGCAATTTTTATGTTGAAATGTAAGAAAGGTGGTAATTCTAATGTCGAAAACAGTTGTTTATGACGCATTTCAAGTGTAGTTTATATTAACTATAAAATAAACATGTTTTTGAATTGATTTGATTGAAAACTATCCTATAAGTTACTTGGTGATATAAACTGTCGCAGTGCTACATTTCATTAAATTATCTCATGCGTATTTTTGCAGTGTTCGCGACGAAATACACCGTCAAATAAACAAGGAATTAAAAACCACTGAAATTTATTTCGTCAACGTTTCTAATACCTACCAGAATTTTTCTTAAATATCTCAAATGTAAAGTTTTTTTCTCTCTTTGCTTTTTTTTTATAGTTACGTACAGATGTCGATGAATAATATTTGAAGATTTCGAAGCAAAACATACGAAAGCAAATTGATTTTTGAAGTTTCCAAAAGTTTCGTTGGAGTCTCCAAAGAAATTAATCGACGATTTTTGTATATATTGCTACTCTCGTGTTGAAAAAATATCCCTATCAATGTTCAACGCACGCCTGAATAAAACTGCCGTTAATCACCTAATATAGGTATAGCCACCTAATTCGATAACAATTACAATGAAGTTTCGTATCTTCTATTCGATGGGTCTTCATTATTTCATTCTCCACACGGATGTGATTCGGTTTAGTTCTAATGCCAGTCCAGTGGCACGTTTGCCAGTAGACTATCGTGGTCCGGGCTGGAGGGCCCAGTTTATACCCCGAAACAGTGCTTACAAAGAAATAAGTTGCAGTTCAATACGGTTTCAAATATTGCTTATGAATTTACCAATCATAATTCAAGAGCCATTACCTCGCTCGGAGATCCGTAAGCGTGCGACGTAGACGCGGATCAGAGTGCGCCGGATCATCGCCGCGCAATCCAGGTGATAGAATTTTACGACGCGCTTTAACAATTCTGTAACTCGTGCTTTGAATGTCTACATAACGCCGCCATACGCTTTACAAAGTCCGTGAGTATTGTTTCCTTTTGTAGCGCTACGAGCTTTTTGTTGATACTTGTTTAGAAATAAAGTGATAAATATTTATGAACAATTTAATAACATCGGCTGTAAATGTATATTATCATACCGAATGCAATGATAAAAGAGAAAATGAAATTCTCTTTGCAGCAGAAGATACACTAATACATCGACCGCTTGCTATAAATCTAGTCAATTAAAAGAAAAGTGTTGCCTACGAACGTTGTTACATACCCTCGTGCCTTGCGAAAACAATATTGGCTATTATTTTATGCTACTATTATTTAACATAAAAGTGAAATACATTCGCTACCAAGTGCCCCGGGTACATTGGTGAAATTTTAATATCAAATTTAGTTGACATGTTTCACGACAATTCTGGACCATAATGTGCGAGATCGCTCTCCTTAACCGATTTCACGTATCTCTAGTCGGCGGGCCAGTACATCGCAATATCAAGTCTTCGCATATATACAGATATTAGCGGTCACCTGCCTGCTCTGCTGGGTGTTAAGTTCAATTTAGCAATTTTATTTATTATTCAAATGTACTTCCAGTTAGTAATACCGACAACAACTGTATTTGTTATTTGCTCCTATGAATCATTTTATATACAATTTATATTTGATGCAGACTAAGTGATTAGATATGGGGATCATGTGAAGTATGTTTTATCGTGCTCTGCTCATGCACGTACACACATAAGTATTCACACGTACAAACTATATACACATTCCGAACATATACATCACAACACGTTACATAATACATATATTTACGTACATAATATTAAACTTTCGTACTCAACCTTTATATTGTATCATACGTTTGAGACGCTCAGGGTGGGTGTCTGAAAATTTATAACACAAATCTGACTTATCTTAGCTTGTAGTCCCCCACAGTAATTTTTGTTCTTACACTTCCTGTAACGTAATTTAATGTCCTTATCTTATTGTTGAGGTAAAAAGCAATTACTATTACCTATCATTGAACATTTTGATAATTAAAATTTTGAAAACAATTTGTATATGATGTCACGCACAGCCTTATTTAATTACATTTTTAATATAATAACACACATATTTACTGTTCCATAGGTAGCAGAATTCGTTTTGAAATTCAGTTGTTCACATTGCTGTTTAAGAACTCCACCGTTTTGAAATGTTTTGAAAATCTTAAATATTTTCCTAATATTTTGAAGTTTTACAATGATTGGAACCCTAATAGGAGAAATTTAATGTTTAGATTTAAAGATAAGTAGTGGTAGCCTAATTCGTTATCATAAAAAATATTAATTGTTTTATTTATTTTTTCTTACTTTTGCATGCCTTAAGTGTGAGCGTAGGTATGCTTCTACTGTCGCCTGAAAATCCCGTCTACACCGGGTGTGACCACGATAACTAAAAAACTATTTGACTTTTAAACTTAATTTCTTTTTCAATCTCATCACTAATCGATTGGGAATAACTGTATTGAAAATCACAGCTTGATATAGTACCTATTAGCTGTAATAGGTACTATAATTTTTTAACTGGCCGTTACTCATGTTTCGATCCGCCATTTCCCTTAAATATCTAAAATAGAGGTTGAGGTTGAGCGTGAAGTTGTTGAGTATCGAATATCTCGACATGCTGTAGCCCCCGATTTCTTATTGGTAAAAATACAAGCGCGTGTTCAGTACGTAGTTCAAATTGCACGCCTTAATCGCGAAGCGCGTAAAAAACCGTATTTTTTAGTATTTTTTAAATTTGTAGTGAAAATTGTCAATTTCACAGGGGTGTGGTCACGATAACTAAAAATATATTTAATTTCAGGCCTTGTTTTTCTTTTCAATCTTGTCATTAGATCTTATCGGAGAACTGTATTGGAAATCAAGACTTGATATTGTTCTGTTCACTTGTAATTAAAAAATATTTCAACTGACAGCAACACAATTTTTTTCCATATTTTGTCCGCCAATTTTTTGTAAATTACCTCTAATTTAGCTGCTGTATTTCTCTCAATGACAGAATTTTTTTCTGTTCACCAACGTTTTTCGACTGAAATCATGTAATTTTTATTGGCAATAACAGTTTTTACTTGAAGCAGTTGTTACTTTTTGCATTATGATGTTTAATAAATATTAAATTACCTATTCTTTTTTCAATTCAAATTTACCATAAAACTATTTGAAAATCAAAAATAAAAAAAGAGGATTTTTGGTGAAATCTCATATGTTACCATGAACCTCTAATTTAAATAACATACGTATGACACGAGCACTTAAGGCATGCGCATTTAGTTTTATCATTTTTTTTTTAAATTGACATGCACTATAAATATAGCGAAAAAATTTCAATACTAAATGCTATTATAGCATCATTTTGCTGACGGTATAGTCATAATGGCGTAAGTAACTAATGGTTTCGGCACTATTCGCAGAGATCTCAGTAGAGTTGTTCAAAATGTGACTCAAAACATGTACATAAAAAAGGCGAAAATGAAGTTGATTGCTTGTGTTGTTCGCAATTCACTGACAGATGAGGACACTCCGATCGTAGTTGTAAAGAAATACGAGTAATTCACGCAGACTATGTGATTAGCTGGATACAATTAAGTTGAAGGGGTGACATGAAGTATTGAACTCAGCTTGGCAACTTTCGGGACATTACAAGGCATCTCATATCCAATATCCCACGGTGCCTAAAGGAGTAAGCTTTTCTTCTTCTGGCAACCATACGGTTGCCAGAAGTAGTCTTTCACTGTCGGTATCATAAACAAGTTCAGAGTTATCCAACGTCTGATGGAAATATTCATGTTCTGAATTTCTCACCCACATAAATTTCGAAATAATTAGAACGATAAAATTATCCGACATAGCTCACAGAATCAGCAAACTGAAGTGGCACAGAGTAAGCCACATCAAACTTGTAACCGTTGAAGAATAAAGGCTGTCGAGTGGCGCCAACGCATTGGACGTCACAGTTTGGGACGATCTCGTGCTATATGCGTAGGCAATACCTGTTCGCATATATAATACACCCGCAACTAACTGTCGGTGAACGTGACTAAACTTGTATCTAGCGGAAATCAAGGGAGGGACCTTCGTCCAGCAGGGTTTGTCCAGTTGCTGAAACAAAGGAACAAACGAATAAGGTATGTTCGTTCTAATACGTAAAAAATATTGTTTGAAGATGTTTAAGAGGAAGAGAAATTAATTGAATATTTTCAATACTTATCGACTTCAGTTTCATTTGTGACATTTTTTTTAATAATTATAATCTTTATTTTTAATACTGTCAACACATTTAAAAATGAAGTGAAATTTCGAACACAGAATTAAAATAGCTTGCAAAGCACTGATTGCATGCTGCATGCTCTATGATGTTCAGAAACAAATTTCATTTTATATAGTACACATCTGTCCAAGTACATCACACGTCGTCTGGCGCGACGGTCGATGACGTGCGATCGTCTGCGCCGCACCTGTCTAGGGCCCGAGGGCCGCTCGCCGCGAGGCCCTCGCGCGTTAACGCTCGAACGGCCCGAGCTTTCCCAGTCTTATATGAATTGTCAAAGAAGGAAAATTCTCTCCGAAATTGTCCGCTCTGAACTATCAAACAAATTCTCAATAATAGAAAAAAATATATACGCTTCATCACGCTAAATACATTCATTCTATTTTGCATATTAATGTTCTAAAGATCAATGTGTTTTGGTAATATTTATGACGTATTTTATTATATAAACGAAAATGTTCCTTTACAAGACCAAAAGTACCATAAAAATACTTTTTTATTTTTTAAAACTTCAAGTAAATTGAAATTGTGTTCATATTTTCGACTCCGATATATTCTTTATTTTAATTCAACCGATGGAGGTGCGGAATTAAGAAATATATTATTAAAGCCAATCACGACAACCAATAACAGCGGCGAGACAACGGTAGAATCGTCCGTCTTGGCTGTAACGTACTTGCGTTACATACGTGTTATTTTAATCGTGGCGACTCCGCGGCACTTCATACGTCAGCTGACGCTGGCCCGGGTCGGGCCTCCCGTTTTGTTTCAGACGCACAATGTGCCTCCTCAGAGGCCCGGATTATTCTTTTGTCCGGAGAGGCTTTTAATTTTGCTCGTCTCGGTGTTTCGAGCAAAATGCTAATTATCCTTTCTCGGGCCGCTGTGTGCTCCTTGCACATCCCGTTGTTCTGTTTGAGGCGGTGTTGACTTCTTTTTGTTCGTTTTTCTGCGAAACAGATTAATTACTTTTAGTATTAGAAGTATTTATTAAAAAGAGATGAACTGTTAGTATAGGAAATTTCGTGATTCCTTTTTCTAATCGATCAAAAATATTATGTTACCGGTGTTTTAACAAAATCATAAAAATGATTTCAAAATTCAATTCCTCAATGAAGGAACGGTGATCGTTACACCATTATAAAGAAACACACCTTGAGTACGCACTGTTTATGTATACATATTATAGAATCCAATGTCTATCTGTCGGTTTGTCTGTCCGTTAACATGCTTATAACTTGAAGTCAACTGACCCGATTTATGTGGTTCTTTGAAAACAACGAAATACATTATCGGGTCAGGTTTTAGTACATATTCGGTTACGATGAGTAACCTTGAATGTTAGATATTAGTAATAATTTTTGTGCATCTTATCGAAAGAAAAATGACGCTGCAGTACTGCAAAGCAAATTTCATGTTCGGAGGATGTTTCTGTCCTATATCAATAGTACTACTTACTTACCAGGTATTAATACTAGCGTACACCCCATGGCTCTATCCGCGTGGATTCACAATAAATTCATGCATATTTTGTGTTCCCGTTTTCAGCGGATACATTATATCCTTGGACACATAATCGATATAATGAATATGTTTGGAGAAGGAATAGCAATTAAAAGTAGAATCGAGAGCGTAATCTAAAACGCGACTAGAATCGGTATCGTGATTGAAAAAGACATCGCACGAACTAAAGATGAAAGGATGAAATCTATGCCGACGCGCGTGAAGCTTGAAACGAAAACTAGTATGCAATTTGATAAGGACATTGGAATCCTCTTTATTATCAACAAAATTGTAGTTTGTAAGCATTACGTAAAACTTCAGTGTTTGGAATTGTCTTTTTCTTTGTTGGTATTGAATTACTATTAATGTGGGAAAATGGGATCAGTCTGTCTGTAATACATATTTAGATAAAAAAAATACCAGAATAAATTTTCTAGCCAGTAGTACTATATTGTTTTTTTTTAAATAAAATAGTTTATAAGCTCTTTAATAACGCCGAAATTCTTAAATAGAAGCTTCTTCGTCCGTCCCATACAGAACTAGTTAAACATCTCAGCCCAACTCCTGCCCCGATATCTAATTCCAACGATTCGAGTCGTATCAGCGTCTCTTAAATTAATTAATTTCTCAAGTTACAATCGCTACGTGCACGTTTTCCCTCTCGGAGCGATTTATACCAAATTAACTATAAGAGAAAAAGAGTCCGGCTTCGGCGGGAAGTCTCCCACAACAACAGAAGAGAGGGCGAAAAAGAAAAGACACTCGGATAAACCTAACACATTTTTATTCGCGTCGTCCGGACTAACGATTTCGAAGTGAACTGTCCCATAAATCTAGAGCGGCCTGATTGATACATGGCGCTGCGTTGACGCCCATCGCGTAATTTACTGCCGCCGCCCGCCCACCGCCGCCGCCCGCCCGAGATCGCCCGATACCGCTACAGTATTAACTGCCTTTTGTTTTGCATTAATTCCTACGGCCGGCTCTCGGGGGTCGCTTTAGAGCTTTTTAATTACCCGTTTAGACTTTTTAATTTATTATTTATTGGATCTTAAAGAGATAACGGTCGAAGTTTGAGAAGGCTCCAACTTCTTTCTTCTTCTCTCTTTGTCGACTTAAAGAAATATCGATCACTGAGTTCGTCCAAAATTCAAGATATCATATTAATTATGTCATTTAAGTTACCTTTCTGCTGTACTATTCAATAATTGTCGCTTATTTATAAATGCTGGTTTATAAAAAATTTAAAAAACAAAATCTGATAACTTTTCCATCAAAAAATGTTAGGTGTATATTGGTGGTAAAAAAGATACAGTGTGGTTGGGGAAAATTCAACACTGATAAATAGCTCATCTTACAGATAAGGTGGTAAAGGGATTCGATCGCTTAAAGTGTTCTTATCGCAGACGTCGTGCATTTAGATAGATTATTTTGCGCAGCACATGAATGATTGAATAATTCAGCCTTAAGTTCGGGGCACATAGAGCTTCCTTTGGTTTCATTTTTTATGTGATGTAATGCAAATAAGTAAGTGTGAATAAAAAATTGGGTTCCTTTTTTGTGTCCAAGTTTACACAGATAGCATCGCCCAGTTGTTGAGGGGTTTATCGATCGTTGATCCAATATTCCATCTCATCCCGTCCCTGCACTGATATAACATGCAGTGGTTCAAATCGGTGACAAATTCGTTTCAATTGGTCGATAGCTGAATAAAAAAAATGTGAAAAATAAACATTCGTATGGGATATTAAATGTAACATTTAACGTTTTGGTTTAACCATTTGCTGTAACTATTACTATTACCTTCAATTTTCTCTATTTCAAAAAATAGAATAAGAATATGTAGAAAAAGATTTGATCAGTTTAAGAACTACTGGATGTAGACGAAGCTTTGGATGGGCATTAAAGTCAAGTCTAGACCAAGTTAGGCAGTGCGGCCTGCGCTAAAGTGCAGTCCATGGTCCCAAATATCCTATTGTTTAAGGGACGTGTGATATGCGCTCAGTTTTGAACTTTGTAAAAGCATTTTAAGCTTTTATAAATAAACTATTTATCTAATCCATTTTGAAAACTAGTAACCAAATACCCATTAAATTGGTGTCAAGTTGGTAATTTCTTGCAGACGTTAAATTGGAAATCATTACTCGTAAAATGAGGAAACAGTTAACTTTAAGAAATCAGTACTCATTTATACTTTCATCAAAGAGAATAATTCTTTCATTTCCGTCTAAAGCCAGTTAAGTAATTATGAGTCCCGATGAATTCCATTTAAAATTGAACTCATTAACAGCGGCTTCACTTATTTTTGTATAATCACGTTTTTATTTACTTCTAAATTGTAATCATATTTATACTTTCATAAATTTTACATTTAAATACTTATCAGAAAATAATCGCAAAGGACTTCCAAAGTCAACGCCGCAATTCGCCTTCCCCAATCAGAATCCCGCTCCCGCATCCGATATCGGCGAGATCCCGCGCGCCGTCCGCGGTCGCGCGTCAAAGCGACCCGATAGCCGTGTTAACGCCTTCGACTGCTTGCAAGTTTAGGAGCGGTCACTTTGTACGCGCGGCGAGCTCTACGTGTGGGGACTGTCTCCGATGTTTGCTGCGGCACGGCGAAACTTAGCTTTTGCTTTGCCGATTCTTGTATGCAGTTGGAGTGAGCCGATGTTAATTATGAAAGTTGAAGTCTCAGGTGCTAGTATACCAATGTCTTAAAGCTTATGTGCCGGCACGAAGCAAATGATTTAGTACACTTTTAAAAGTAAGATTCATCAGTCGATTTCTCCGTAGTCGGGTTTAAGCTTTGCATCTTCTGATACGAGGGTAATGCTTTGCCGATTGGTCACTATAACATAGGGATTTGTCAATTATATAAAGTTAAGCATTTAAGATACAACAATAAATTATAAAAATGAACTCCATAATTTTACCAAAGTATTTAGAATTTTAAGAGGTTTGATCCTCTTTCTGAAATAAAAAGATTGCGGGAAGGTGCATACGTGAAGCATTTCGACAGAGAGTTGATTATAAAATGACACAACCACATAGAATTTATATTTCTGTGCACCTTTAGTGGCATTTCGGTATAAAGTTAATCAGATCAATAACAATAATAATCTATCCAACTGAACATACATTTTCTTACTTACCACCTACTTATTTATATAAAAGTAATCTTTCCATATGTGGAATACCTTATGCTATTTAGTTTTGCTTATTCTAAGTAAAAACTGTAAAATATATTATCAAACTAAATATTTTCATTCGATTGTGCCAATACATTAAAAACTCTTTCAAATTGATGTATTGAATTAAAACCTCAAAATCACCTAAAATATTATCGCAAGTCACAGATAAAAATAACGGATACTTTTGCATTGGGAAGTACCTCCACGTCCACGACTAGTTACGTCTGCCGCCTAAGACTGCACGGGGGGCCTTTGTGCTCCGTCCACACGGCTCCGCTCTTGCATATTTCAGGAATTCAGTCGCGGTGTGGTCGAACACTTATCTAGCGTGCGGTGGCCTCTGAAATATTAGCAGCTGAGGCGCTCCGGATAGCTTTTTGATACCTAGCTGAAAACCATAGGAATGAGCGCGTGCGAGAGAAAGGGCGAAAGACAACTTATTTAAATTGACGCTTTGTCATGATAAGGTTTATAGATAGATAAAACGACGGCATAGGACAAAAACGAAAAATGTACGTAATTTTAATTTTATTTACAAAATGTAAAATAACACGGTTGAAAGTTCCAGTTTCTAATAAAAAAAGAAGTGAAAAATAGCAATGTTGTTATATGAAGAAATAAAGAAAAAAAATACCAAATGGAGTTTTTGATCTATTGAATAAACTTTTTACTGAAAACCAAAAAAAAAAAAAACGGAATTATGCAAGTGAATTTCAAAACTTACAAATGTCATCAGGTACTTTTATTTTGTCACAACTCCAACGGTACAAATAAAATTGAAGAAAATGAGGAGTAATGTCATTACACTAAAAAAATTTTCGGAACTGCGAACCTAATAACTAAAAACTAGTTAAATCAATTAAATTTTTATAGCGTTATTATGAATACGTACATATATACATCCGGATAACCGGACAAATTAATGTCTACGACGAATTCTTTTAAAATTCCGATTATTTTCTGTAATTATCTCATTAAAGTAATAGAAAGACGCGAAGTAATATATTTGTTTTTCGAGGCGTTGTCCTCTATGAAATAAGTTTTTCATATCACACTGGCTGGCCCGGCAGACGATGATCTGCTCTTACTTGTGAAATGTTCGCTCATATAGTTAATGGCCGCAGTTGCGCATGGGCATCGAATTAATTTCTTCTACTTTTATGTCGTTCGATGTCAATCTCAATCCCGGTCTCGCGCTAGATTTTTTGCTTCTGTCCCCGTGTCCGCACCTGTTTTCAACCCCAGTCCCACACACGATTTCGGTCACGGTAGCGCCTTCGATTTTAATCCTGGTCCAGTTCTCGTCATAAAATATTATTATTCGGGCATATCGTAGCATGATATGAGTTAAGGAATTATTAAAATTATTTTAGGTACAAAAAATTGCGGATAGAGCTAGGGATAAATATTGGCTATCAAATTTATCAGGAATGGTGTGGCTATCATTCAAACAATTTTTAGAATCCATTCAGCTTAGCAATACAAATCACGAGGGAAACTGAGAACATTTTTTCTAAAACCTTCTCTGAAGAGCGTATAGCATATCACCAAAATTTCACAATAATCAGAGTAATGGCACGCCTAGGAGATAACATTAATTTTTATATATTTGAATTCCTATTAATCTCAATCCCGGTATCGCTTATGATTCCGAACATAAAAGAATCACCTATATCCATCGTTAAAATAGTGGCTTACGGTCATGAGTTCATACAAAAATCCCAACAAAAAGAGCATTTTCAATTTTCCCAGATATTAAAAATTTTCTCGGACAACTTTTCCAAATTTTTTTACCCCTATTAAGCTTATTCGGAATATCACGGATTATGCCATAAATTTGTATATGGATATTTAAAGGATTGTTAACAAATTTATGAAAAGATTCTTGATTTTCTCTACTACTTCTTTTTACTTCACTTTGATCTTTCACAGGTTCGGAATACATGAACATTAATAGTAAATTATTTTGTATATTATCAGATTTTTTTATTAAAATCTAGGAATATATTTGACTGAAATTATTGTGTTGTGTCACTTTTTTATCTGCTGCTGCCCTGCTGAGGAATACTCTTCACTCCAATGTTTTTAATTTCAGAGTGATGTGTTTGGGTCTTAATCCTACAACCGCCGTTATTGACGACTATGCGGTAACTGCATCCAGTACTGACGGCTTAATATATTGTATGTTGCATCAAGTTGGTGATAGTTTGATTTAAAATAAAAACTCAAAGATCAATTCGCCCGTAGTCAGCAAAATTTGAAATTAAAGACTTTCTAATTTGAAGATAAGGATTTTAACTACTCAGCCATAACAATAACTACTGTTACGAGGAAATAAAGATCGAAATGAATGTAATCTATATGCCATTGACCTATAAATTTAATTTTATATATACAAAAAAAAAAAAAATGAAAGAAATTTTAAATATAATGTACTTTCAATATTTCATACACTCGATGAAATCTTTACAGCATTAAATGGCTCAGCTCACCATTTTTTTTTTCAGATTATTAAGGTGTAATACTCCTAACTTATGAGGAAGTAGTTCGACTGAGAACTGTTTTTACTTCCTATTGACAACAAATGTTAAAAATAGCCATAGGGCAAATGTCTCAACCAAAAACGCTAAATATTTACTGTTATAATGAGCATGATGAATATTATCATAAAATATTTCTAGTAATTTTGTGGTATTAGTGGTACAGTATACTTAGTACAAATTTTATGATATTTACCAAGTATGTAACTTGGACTTGAATTTGGATCGATATATTTTGATTAAAAGCAAACTTGAGCTGAATTTATTTTGCGTAATTGTATTACATTGCAAATGTATATGCACTTGTTAAGATTTTATATCGTATTCATTAATTTCATGTCAATTAAATACGAGTGGCTAAATGTCTAGCATTCAAAAACGATATAGCTGGAATACTGTTAAAATTCTTTGCATATTTACTTATCCTTTACTACAAAAAACTTTCAAATAACTCCAACTGTGCATTGGAAATTTCAAGACATTAAATTGCGTCAAAATGCTTAATATGATTATAGCAGAGGGAAAGCATTAACTTCTCCCGAAGCATTTCTTCTATTTCCCTTTCTTACTTCTACGTCACGTACCATATATTTGTCGTTTGATAACCGCTTCTGAGACGCCGCAGCGCCAAGCCAGTGGAAACCAACGATTTTCGTATTTTTAGCCTTTGAATCCTAAAGGGCAAAATACTACAATAAAAAAAATTAAATACAATTAAACGTGTGTGTAATATATTCGTAATTAACTAGTCGAAAAGTGCTTAGAAAAAAGATGAAAGATTTTTAATTTTTTTTCATTGTAATTCAGATATTAGTAAAGTGACCTTAAAATATCATTGTAAATTATAATATTGATATTACTTCTTTAAACACCGACTAATACTACTATGTGTCCTATATATTATTAAATGTAAAATATACTGAAAATAGGCACCCAAAATAAACATTAGGTTGAGGAGAAAATTTTTCGTATTTCATATACAAATTCAAGATAATGTTTCATCATATTCTATTTACATTTAATTATAATACACATTTGCCATTTTATTAAACAACATGTTGCCATTTTGTATGTAGCGATATAATCCCATTGCTGTAGAGATTTAGTGACTTATGATCAAATAACTGCGAGTAGGTTTGAGCAATCCTCTCTTGATGTTAACCTAACACTACCTAAAGAATTCTGAAAAGACCGATACAGGTGAAAATCTAAGGGTACAAGGTCAGGGCTGTATGGTGGATGCATTAACACTACCCAACCAATCACCACATTCTTTCTGTTGATCAATTCAGGCCATTTTTTCTCTACTTCTTGCTTGAGTCTCATCAACAGGCAACTTTCACTAGACAAATCATAAGTCGAAGTAGCGCATTTTGAACGAATTAAGCAATATCGGTGAAGAGCCGATTAATAAACAAAACGATAGATTACGATAAGCTCTGTTATTATGGAATCTGTATGTTTAGACATATCCATTTTAGAATCTAATAAGACACCCAGGTCACGCATCATCTCTGTCCTACATTAGATTCACTTATATTAGTGGAGAGAAAACAATAGAAAAATTAAGGAGAACTGTTTTTAACTTTTTATTATTCCTTTTTTAAAATGTTATCGTTTTAATGGTATCAATACTAGCCAGACACAAACAGCATAACCAGCGCGACTTTATTGCAACTTTTTACTTATAGAATACGAAAAACCTTTTGCCCCGACCCAATATACAACATAAAAAAACCGTTTTCTACGGTCTTCTTATTTTCTTATGATCAAACTACGGCTATCTGATAAATTTCTTTAACGAACTTAAAAGAAAACTAGAACAAAAATAGTCACTATCGACTTATGAATTATGAAAATCATCACTACGGTTTGGTAGTTTCATAGAACTATAGCATGATACAATATTAAAAAGTATTGACTTAATTTCTTATCACAAATTTATGAGAGTGCCTCTATGACTACAGCTACAGCTATAAAACAGCCAATATTTTCGACCAAGATGTAGGATTAATAGAGTTAGGGCTTGTAGAGGTAGGCTTTGTAAAATTAGGGGCTTGGCTTTTCATAGGATATGGTAACTTTTTAACAGTGAAAGCGTTTTGATCTCATGAGTCATGACAACCAATTATGCCTAAAATATTTTTAGTGGAATTTCTTTGCTTTTAGTAAGAGATGGAAGTTTTTTTTCCTATGAGATGGACTAAGAGTTGGAAGTAGCTATACATAAGAAAAGTTATTTACAAAATTACACCCTCTTTCGAATGGGGATTTTTAGGGTATAAGTTACAGATTTCTTTTTTTTATTGTTTGCTAACCCTAGTTTGCCACCATATTTTAGCTTCTTAGGACTTAGGGAAGTACCCTAGAGGTATTGATAAGTAAGTGAGTCAGTAGCAAGATCGACGTATTTTAGGTATTGATTAAAGCAAATGTATAAAAGCTAGACAAATGAAATTTAGTATATTTTATGAGTCTGCTAACAATATCTTATCCTGAAAATTTAGGTTCTAGAGTGCTATCCAGGTCAGGGGCATTGAGGGTTTGAAAATATGACGGAAACGCTTTAAGAAAGGGTAAGCAGTGCGCTGTTGGTTTTTGGCTTGAGTACGCGGGGGCACTACCGTGCCCTAAAAGACATATTTTTACATTTATTTCAACAAATTAGTTAATCTTTTGTTACTACTGTAAACTAAACTGAAATAAACGGCTTCATGATAATTCTATTTATAATTTAATTAGAGTTGAATTGTTATTTTGAATGAGACATTTTGATGTTGAAGTTTTATGAGGACATAAATAGAAACTTCAAATTAGTCTCAGACCATGGATAATAAACATTAAAAAATTTAAATTTAAATATAGACGCTATGTATACGTTTACGTAGGACCAGCTAAATAAATAATAAAATACATAAAACAGAATATTTAAATAAAACATTCAATAGGCACGCGACAGCCGTTGTCGTGCAGCAGGATACGTGAGGATCAAAAGCCTTTTGCGCGCCCGCCGACGCGCCGCCACTCGCCACTAAACAGGATAATTTCCTTTAAAATCAAAGCAAGTGACATTGTCTGTATAAAAATGTGTATATATTTTATATTGAATTCCATATTGAAATCTGAAACATATTTAAATACGTATTAAAATGACATTACTAATAATGTCATCCTTAAGTTTATTTAGATTAGAAATGCAAAGTACTTAGAAATAAGATATACGAGAAGGTACTGGGTTCGATTCCGAGCACACTGAAAAAAAATTAGTCATTACAACCAAAATTTTGACACGTAACCATTATGCAACGTTAATTTTGAACGAACCACTATTTTGGTTGTCTTAACCAACCTAAATATCGGTTACAGCAATTCGCTCTATTTAATTATACGCACTATTTGTTAATACAATAAATAATTCGAATTACTTTAGGAATATTTTCCTCAGAATCGATCGACATGTTTTTAACATAAACAAATAAAATATCAACTCAATACCTCGTGAGACACATTAAGCTGTCGGTCCCGTGCATTGTCATTGCATTGATATTATCAGCGACGGCGGTCTTAGGGCAGCTCCCACCTGTCTGGCTGTGGGCGGTTTTTAGGGTCCAAACTTCTCAATCTAACTTATAAAAATAAGCGGGAGGTTGTGATGTGATACGTGTGTGATAACTGCGACTAGATGGCCACTTTTATCTCGAATCCGGGAAATTTAAATAACTTATTTTTTCAGTTAATTCATTTTCAATTAAAACAAATAAATTATTTATCAATTTTTAATAATAATATAAATTCACGCCTATTTTCCAGAAGGGTAGATAGAGACTATAGATTTCCACACGGTCCAATCTTTACACATCTCTCTTGTTTTACTGACATACATTATTCCATTCATGAAAGTTCGTTCGTTTGAGGTACTTAAAGATCAAATTTCAATTCGTGATAAAAAAAAGAGAATTCTTACATCGCACGTTCATCGCAGTAACAAGATGTCACATACAATAGGTAATTTTTTTTGATCCTCGTTTATTATTGAAGTTACTCACATTTAGGTATCACATTAAAACTGCTTTTAGAGCTTCATGGTAAAGTATTCTAATGGCATAACATCGGTATTTGTCTATTTGTGCGTCTGTTTTCAAAAAGACGGAGGAGCACTTCGGCTGTAACCTAAAGGTTACTGTCGATTTTTATAACGGACTATTATTGGTTTCGAATTGGAATTCGGCATAACCACAAAATGCATTTTCTCACACCTATTTATAATAAAGAATTACAGGTTTTATTTATTTATATAAAATGTGGATCTTCAATGTGGATCATGACGTGAAATAACTCATAAGGTTTTTTTTTGTATTCATGAATCATCTACGGTAGACATTAAAAGGACAAAGATGAAATTTCAAAAAAAGACTAGTATTAATACGCAATAATAGTATAAACGAATGCTAATCATTGAGACATTGAGACAATAATATCACGTAAATAATTTATTTTTATGACTTTCAAAAAATATTGGCATAACTTTCTTGTTAACGAAGTAATTACTAGATTTAAAACTAGCATCTTAAAAATTGAGCCACCATTGGCCTGGTTCAATTGTACAGGAATTTCTACATTTTGATAAAAAAATATACTTATTTAAAGAACTTGAAACCGTATAAATTACGGCATTCGTTAAATTTTAAGATCAGGCTAAGCTACACACTTCTACTATTTAAGCAAATAATCAATATAAATATTTCATATATTAATAGAATGCTTGCTTCTTCTTTAGATCAAACTACTAGTTCCTTACCAAATAAAGATATATTTGATGGTTTTCTTTTCTGGTACGACCTAGAAAATAATACTTGTCCTTTTATATTCTCCTGCAGGATTGACATCCAGATATTGCAGAACGGTTCCCAGATTAAACGGTACAAGTCGTCGAATACATTTCCGTCCCGAACAACTGACACCGGCGCTTTCAGACGCCGCGTTTCAGCGTCAAAGCGTTATCACTAATTGTATCACGTGATGTACACGTGATAGCGCGTAACAAATGTCCCAGGAGGCTAGATTACTCGTCCGTGGCGCCATCCATCGCGGCCGCCGCGAAAGTAATGAACGCCTTATCAGCTGGGCTGTAACTCACGCGGCCGCCGCGCCCGCGCCGCCACCGCTGATACATTGTTTTCATATTAAGCGGAATATCGTTCTTGGCGCGTCGCACCTGATTTATACCCGCGTTTTCATTCAGGGAAGTCACTCGGACTTGAACGTCGGCGAGCGAGGGTCAGAGCGGTGCTTTCGAATCTTGTTGGAACGTTGACTACGGCCATGTAGACTAAAAAGTTCTAAACATAGCGTCTAACTAAACCACTTGTTCTGTGCCTCAGAACCCTGAATGGATTTTGACCACTGATTTATAACTTTATCCCCTAAATCATCAAAGTTAAATGTCTTCGGTTTTATAAAAATTACTACGCACCCTTATTTTTTTTAATATTCACTATAGAGATAACTCTAGAACTCAGTAAAAGGGTATAAAATAGATCTTTTAGGATTGCATGGTTTAAAGTTCCTTAAAAATTGTAAAGATCTTTACATTTTTACTGACTTAGCTGAAATTTTCTTAAGCTCTGTTCATTAGTGCAGAAAAAGTGTTAAAATAGTTTATGGTGTCTTAGTTGTTTTCTGTGAGACTGGTACACACCTTTATTTGACAAATTTTATTGAAATTTGGTACAATGATAGCTTAAACCCAAGAAAAACTCATACGATAAGTTTTGTGGTTAATGATTTTATAAAAATTACTAATGATCATTATTATTCAAATCAATTTCGTTACAACTTTTATAGCTGTTCTTATTAGTTTATGTAATGAGCAGAGTTCCAATAGAATGACCAATAGTTCAGTCTGTTTAAGAATAAAACAGGATGAGAACATATTAAAAACAGGAGAAGCAGTATAGGCTGTGAGTGAGCGGATACGTGCGCCGCGACTTGATAGCTACTACTAATATAAACCTATTCAAGTTTAATGTGTCTGTATGTTTGTTATCTTTTCATGAGTCTTTGGTTCAATTGTGATGAAATACGCCTGGAAGATATTTTGCGTTCTGAAGACTGGTATCAATGCAACATGCATTGATGGTTTAATATGTTTTAGGTAAGAAAAGCTTAAAGATTCGTCTAAACCTTTCTCGACATTCACGTCACGCCAATGTTTTTCTTCATTTCTAAAGGAAATTAGCGATAATGGATATTATAGATATGATATCTCTCAGAACATTATCACTTCTTGCTTAACCGTAACTAACGCCTCTTGCTTGGCAGAGGAATATGTGTAATCACCAAGTTGTCATTGTGAATATCAATAACTGGTATGACTTTATAAATTGGTAAACTGAAAGTCATTAAAAAATTAAAAATTGAGCAAACTAGCAAGTTATTTTTACTATTATTGTTTTGCAAAATATGTGTCCGCTGATATGCATACATCAATGCATTTGATGGGACCACTGAGAGAAACACTTTGCCTACTCGACCTTGGCGGTCGTTCCGACGGCCTTTTCACGTGAAGCCACTGCTTCTTCATCATCTACAAAACACTTTCCTCGAACTATTTCTTTTACTTCAGGAAATAAATAAAAATCGCATGGTGCGAGGTCGGAGCTGCAAGGCGGGTGAGCTAGTATTTCTATACTTAAGGTCTTCAAATTGTTATTTTTTGTCTAGCAGTTGCGGTGAGGTATTGTCGTGATGGAGAATCCTACTGCGAGGTCCTTTTTCCCGAACTTTCTCAAAACAAAAGGCAAACAATTGTTAGTGTACCAGTCTGCAGTGACTATTTTTTTATCTTTTGTATAACGATCTGTCGTTCTAAAGAAAGAGGCCAACGTCCTTTTTCCGAAGCTACCGACCTTGTTTTACTTTAATACACAACTCCTTAAAAGGAAACACCCACTAAGCAGACTGTCTGACTGGTTTTGGGATCGTAACAGTAAATTCGACGTTCGTTAATTGTAACCATGTCGTACACGGCATTTGTGTAACCACCGGCAAATCTGTGCACGACACGACAGAGTTTTTGAGCGTCGGTCAAATTATAAGGTATCCACCGAATACAAAGCGTCATAACCGCTAAATATTTATAAAAGTTTTTGTGTTTCGGAAGACGTATTATTTTTTTTTCCATAGAATTGTAATATTGTTTAACTTTCAATTGTTCGTTTGTATACATATGAAATCTATTAATAACTCGACAAACCGCTATCCTATTGGATTCAAAGTTCATGGTTTTTGATTTATAAACATGCTATTTTATAATTTGATTACGGTGTCACCTACCGGATACAAATTTTTAACCATCACCTCAACAAAACAAACACATTGTGTGATTATGACATTAACACAATTACTAACATAGGTACTTGCAATTCATAACTGGACATAGTTAAACAGTGACGACCGAAATGTTGCGCGTACTAATAGAGCGCCTAAGGGGGGAATAAATAATGACTTCTCAAGTTCTCACGAACCTTGTCACTCTATTAATGACAAAAATGGTAAACAGTCCGTAATCTTTAATGGATCAGCGTTGAGGGCGTATCGGAAACAAAAATTTTAGTTTCCCATACAGACAGGCAGTGGGATGAGGACATTTCTATTTCTCACAGTACAATGGCATGATGAAAAACTTGACACAACCACAGAATAATCCATTAAGCTAGGTTCAAGATGAATACAAAAGAATTCAGAACAACTATTCATTGACCGGACTTTGACAATGTTAAGCGTTGTCGGTTTTAAAAGCACTAAGTATAATTAAAATTATTGAATAATTTCAGAATCACAGTTTTAATTTTAGAAGTCACTAATAAGATTAGCATGTGTAAGATGTGTAAGTTGTACAATTAGAATTCCTGACGTAATTAAATCTCTGGCACACGCGTATCTGCCTTTTATAAGCCTTACTTTACGATACTAGAGATAATAACAAACTATCACCGGCTTAGAGATGGCCCGGAGAATCTAACTTTTTACGAAAACGTTTTGTGATAAATATTTGACTTTAATCTGTAGTCGAAAAATCAAATGTCTGCCCCAGTAACTTATATTTTAAATTTATTTTACTACAGAAACCGTTTTCAAATTAGTATCATATTTTAACCTTCAGGGATGCCAAAAGTTGCTTAAACACTACTCCTTTACTTTTTTGTAACTTTATTTAATTATTAAATTAAATAGATATGTATATTTCTCTTTCATTTTGATTTTTTTTTAGTTTATAATTAAACCATATATAAAAGAATGTTTTATAAAACGAGAAATACTTAATTTTTATTTCACGTAATATGAATTGTCAACGACATCAACCTTCTGCAGAAATTTTAGATATGACCATAGAATTAGATCTACGTACCCACCACGGATAGCTCCCAGGCGAGAGATGGCAACGGCTGCGGTGTTCACTCGCTAGTGCTTGAAACTTTATTTTATCTGACACAAAATGGCGCAATATACAGCAAAGGGTACAGATATAATTATACAGCAGCAAGAATGGAAAAGGTATCTGCAGCATATAAATTCACATGAATATCAGTCCTTGCAAAATATTTTGGGAATAATAGTATTATACAAATAAATACTGGCTGGTATTGTGAATTATAAAATTCGATTATTTAGATGAAATGAACGGTCAATTCAAATTAAAACTTTTCTCCGCATTTTGTAACAGTATAATTAAAATATTATATTTCATTTGCGAAATCTTCACGAACGATGAATCATGGGTTTATCGGTGTAATTCAGAAAGGAATTATCAGTCGCCCAAGTGACTGTTTCAAAATGAATCACTGCCTGCTAAAGTGAACCGACAAAGAAGTGTAGATAAAATTTTCATTGCTGGTTTTTTTAACGGATTAGCTGGTGTCATACCCTTATTAGGTCAAGGAACATCAATGCTAAATGTTATGTCACCAAATGTTGGTCACGAATGGAGGTTGGTCACGAATGAATGTTTGATATTCGATCGCTTGTTACTGCCATCACTCGTGATGGCAGTAACTAGCGATCGAATATCAAACGGTCTGCTGTTTCTGTCATTTATGTTCAAACAAACGATTTTTTGGACAGCACACCGATTAGACAGAGTTATAGGTTGCCCTCCTAACTGATTTAATACCGTGTAACTTTTTTGTTTTCCAAAATAAATAATAAATTCACTTTTCATCATTACAAGTGGCATTGGCTGCATTTGAGAAAGCGATTGGAGAGACATCTGAGACGGACTGGACAATATGTTCTGATGAAAATTGGTTTAGACCATTAGGGCTAAACCAATTTTTCTAAAACAAACCTATTAAGTTTAGAAAGTTTTCATAAAGGCAGATGAAAACTTCTATGGAAAGACTTAATAAAATATAATTAACTGTCTTAGTTTTGTTTTATTAAGCACTTTTTGTAGTGTCGCAATATTTTCTGAGTTTCCCACCTATTATATTATGAAGTAACTTTCATAAGCGTGATATCGTTCGATTTCTAAGACCAGCTCCACCGAGCCTTTGTGATACCAAACTAAAAAAAGCAAGTACAGAAATGAAGACTATGAATTAGCGTACACTATTCCTTTTGTACACTATATAAATGGAATTTGTATTTTTGGTTGCCAAGAAAAAGGTTGCAAGAATTTTTTGCAAACAAGTATCCGAGCTACCAAAAAACAGGCCATCACCCTCGTCCTCTGGGGTTGCAAGTGTCTATAGACGTATCTATAGACACTTGCAATCCCAGAGGAGTTACCAGTGCGTTTTCGTCTTGGTTAGAATTAGGATATCTGTACATGGAGGAATCAAATGATAAAGGGGAGAGTGGGGCACCGGAACTACCACTCAATGGACGAAATGCACAGCGAACGCCGTTCCTTTACCTCAGTGTTCTATAAAAGTGTAATATTTCACCAGTAGAGCCGACCCATATTCGTGCTATAATCAAGTTGATTACAGTATGGCTCTACTATTACAAAAATTTCGATATATCGACTTACTTACACACGTTAAATTAAAAAAAAAAAAGTACATTAATAGACTTAATATTTATACAATTTGTATTCTATAGCATCAAAGACGTAATGCTGCAGCCAAATCATTTTATAATCCCTACTTGATATATTAACAGGTTAAGATATCGGTTATTATAATAGCTTTAACCACATTCACTAAATTTGAAAACGTTTTCTGCAATCAATAGAAAAAGGAATCACATAAGTAAAAAACTTTTGTCAATAAACTTATTTTAAATTAAAAATACTAAAATAATGAAATGTTTAATATTTTGACATTGACGGTAATGAGTATATAAAACCGTCTTAGAGTAGATAAGTGGATCTCAGAAAACTTGTTAAGTAAGAGAATTATACAAAAAAGTAGAGTTTTAAGTTTAGAAAACTTTAACATTTTGAAGTGAAAACATCTTTACTACTATTGTGGTTTGAAACTTTATGAAGCGAAAAGGCTGTACTAAAAAGAGACAAACATGTACCTGTATAGGGCTTAGCCAGCGAGATAGAATGTGAGATGAGATAGATAGATGAGAGAAAGTGATATATGTGTTTGTGTGCTGCTGCGTATTGTCATTTGTTGAAATTGTAAATATGCAGTGTGAATAATAAAACATAAAGCAATTTTAAAAGTGGTACCAACATTACAATAAATAATCCCCATAATTATTCCATTCCTCCATTCGGCTCATTCTCTCAGTTTGTTTTTCTGAAGGCTTCACGTCTACCAAGTGTGAACTGCACGCATGTTTGTTTGTTATTTTAGTAACAGTTTATTTAAAAAACGGTTTTTTTAATTAATATTAAAAAAAAATGGGTTAGTGACTCTAATGTAGCCACAAAAGCTTCAATTAAGTAGCAATAGCTTTTGAGTGATGTAGGATTTTTTGAGTTATTTACTACCTTTGAAGTTGTTACATCGTTGGCCATGATTTTTTAAAATGTATTTTGCTATATAGACATGGTTCATTTACAGTTTTGATATATGTAAAAGATATTACACTTTGTGCGAAAGTTGTACTTGAATTAAATAATGTTATCCCGTAATGGTTTGAGAAATTGGAATACTTTGTAATACATTAAAGGCTAACTCTCAGACATTCTAGTGATCACGAAAAGTGGTTCAACAAACGAAGAGCTAGTGCTAAATGCAACACTAAATTATTTGAAATAATTGTTTCGCACTTATATATAAAATTGCAATAAAAACTTTTCATTTACAGTTGATCGTTCTTTCAGCGATTGGCAAATCTAATACTTTTGACGAAATATTTCGGAGCGATACTAACGCCCGTCTTCATAAAGGGCACTATACTTTCACTTACGATAAACGCTTCTATCTTCAAATTCTTCGCACATAAAATAACATTCACTAGTATACTTATTAAAGAGCGCTGTTGTAGTAAGTTATTAACAAACATGTTCTAGTAAGTAATAAAAAAACAAAACAACTGGTAAACTTAGTAAAGAGTAGGGTTGTTGACGAATACGGGTGTAAGTAATTGTGGCGTACGTTTCTGTATGGGTACGGAATTGTCTATTGCATGTACGCTACGACTATGTGAAGAAATCACCATGCCACTATCTCAGGTTAACTGAAGAAGTAAAAAAAAATATTTTGTCATCATCACCATGGTCGAAAAGAGAATGATAGCTTATCGATTTATATACAATCTACAGCTAGAAATGGGAGACGCTAATGATAAATCAATGCTATATAGTTCAAATCAAGAATTTTTTTTCAAAATTATTTATGTTAATGAGTCTGTAGGAAACCAAAATTAAAAAGATCTTAAAAATTACGTTGTAAAAAATTTAAACGTACGGCGGAACAATATGTATTAATTTTCTAAAGGTCAAATATGTATAGAAATTGTTAGGCTATATCAGTTATCGATTGTTAAATAAATATGGCAAAAGAAATATAGTCTCTTGCGATGCATTTTTAAAATTAATTCAATTCAACCAAGTTATGCGCTACGTCTATGTAGGTGCGCGCGCGTCACCCGTCCGTCGGCGCGCGCATGTTTTGACGGCGCCGCGATAAATGGACGTAAACTAACCTTGTTGATCTATTACATTAAAAATTGCTTGTTTAAAATTTCACATATAAAAAGTTCACTTTGCTGTATTGTTGTTTTGATTTGTTCTCCATGAAACTAATTGGATGATTGTTTATTTAACGGTGGAGAAGCATTAATTTTCTTTAGTGGTTTAAAAATATGTTTTCTCAATTTTTAATTATGATATCTTACCAAATATATTTGTAATAAGATATAATAAATTTTACTACTTTTTATACTATGAAGAGTAAGTAATTTTATAAAAGAAAACTACAATTTAAATGTGATGTTTGTTTTGTTTTTATATTTACTCTTATTGATTGAATAATAAAAATATTAGCCATAAATAAATATATATATATTTATTTATGGCTAAGTAATTTATATATATTTATATATATATATATATATATATATATATATATATTATATATATATATATATATATATATATATATATATATATATATATATATATATATATATATATATATATATATATATATATATATATATATATATATATATATATATATATATATATATATATATATATATATATATATGGAAAGAAGAAGCTCAAATCTTCTTAGTTATTCTCCTAAATTTGATGCCTTTTAGGCAGTAGGCTATGGTTCCTACGCTGGCACGTGTTAGAGATTTCGCATGTCTTTAAAAGTTTTGTGGAATTTACTTCCTACGTACATGTTCCACAAAGATATTTACTTTCACTAATAAAACAGAATATATATCATTATGTGACTTAGTTTGTCTAAACAGACGTAAACGTGAGTAAATAATTATATAACACATGAAACTCTTTTCATTGCATACAATCATATTTTTTTAAACGATACTTAATGGGTACTATTCCCTAATATTTATAGCCTCAGTTGTTAGGACTCGAGTAGTCTCTAATTTTGGTGCAGCCAGGCTCTAATAAAACCCATTCTGTAAAATGTTGTTATCTAGTAAGAGTTTTAGACTATTTTTTCATTTTCATTTGACACGTCTATACGGTCCTAACCATCTTATCATTTCGGTGTGTTTACGATTTTCTTATTTTTGCTTATACAGGAGAACAGGAGAAGCCATTAACACTCAAGCCATTAACACTCTTCTTGCGTAACGCCTATTCTCTTCTTTCTTATGGAACATCTCCATGAGTAAACTCGAACCGTCCTTGGGACCGCAATCGAGCAATTTTTACGGGATGGGTAACGATTTCGTCACACGGCCGACGATTCTCCCACACTCGCATTCACGACCGGAACAATGGCGTGAACTTCGAAACCATATGTTATGGGAATTTGGGACGCAATCTGGCAAAAAATCCTCAGGTCATTGACGCAAAACTCTTTAGACTTGTCTTCTGCTCAACGCACGTTAGACGTTTGCGTATTAAAACAGTATTTTTGTTCCCTTTCGAATTATTGGTAAAAGCCTTTAGTGAGGTTTTATGAATTCATTTTGGTTGATACTGTTTCAGATCGATCGTCCTTTTTAATTTTTATAAAAAATGTACAGCAACTTTAGAACTGAATAAAAAATGAATTCAGTTACCATCGAATTAAAGTAAATAAAGTTGGCTACTATATTTTTTATCCATAGTAGTTAAATTGGAAAGCTAAAATCAATATAATGACATTTTATCGATGTGAGATCCCACAATGTCGCAAATAATTGATAAAATCATTATAACATGATTGTAATCAGTGTGAATTTTACTTAAGCAGAAGCACACGTTCTTTTTACGATAAAAAAGTGTTATAACTTTTAAAAGTAGATTTTCTATAATTTTCATCTGTAAGTAGCACTTCTTTGTTTTTGTCACTTTATTTTTTTCTGTAGATTAAAACTGCTTCTAAAAACAATTTCCTCTAAATTTTTGAGTAACTCCTATATATGTTCTATATTTACATTGAAATGTAAAAAGTAAACGTAAATAATTTTTCAAAAAAAAAATAAATAAAAAGAAAGAAACAATTACAACAATATATACATAAGTAAAATAGAGGTAATAAAAGATTAACATATTTAATTTATCAAAATGATTTGAAACCATTGTCCAACAAATAAATATTTTGTTTAAAAATATACTATAAATTTTATTTTCCATGTTAAGGAATACATTAAAGGTCTTGAAGTTTTCGTAGATTATTTAGAAATATTTGTCATCGAATTTAACTACTACTTACTTTTCATCATAAGAACCATAAGCACCGTTTTTGCTTTGAATTAGCACTTATTTTTATTTACAAGTTCCATATAAACTCTTTTTTCATAGAGTTAGCATTCATTATTTTTCTTTACAAATTTCATAAGCATTCTTTTTGCACCAAAAAATTCATATTTTTTCTTTTTATTAATTCTATAAGTACATTGTTGCACTGAATCAGCACTTATTTTCTTTAAATTTATGTGCTCACTCTTTTTATATTGAATGATCACTTATTATTTTTACTTATAAGTTCCATATATAGTATTTTTTCATAAAATTGGCTCTTATTATTTTTATTTGCAAGTGATAAAGACATTCTTTTTGCATAGAATTAATATTTATTTTTCTTTATAAGTTCTGTACGCCCTCTTTTTGCATTAAATTAGCGCTTTTCTTTATTGCGATTTCTGCATTGCTTTTTTTGGATAGAATTTGCACATATTATTTTTAAATTAAATTTGAACTTATTTTTTCTTAGGTACATTTTTGCATTTAATTAGCCTTTATTTCTTACAAGTTCCGTACGTACTAATTTTGCATAGAATTGTCAGTTATTGTTTTTGTCTAAATTACCATACGCACTCTGTTTATGTGATTGGTACACCATTTTTTATAATTTTTTCTTTTGGGTATAAAAAATAGAAATGTAATATAAATAAAAAACAAGTACTATGCTGTGTTATGCTCGTGACGAACGAACATTTTCACCACGAAAATTTTTTATTTGGCCACCAAAAAAATAAATTTACGTAGCTATTCGTCCGCCTGACTTTTCTTTTAAACCGAAGTTTTCGATTGGGCACGCGATCTATTCTCTTTAAGGTTTGAAGAATTATTCACACCGCATCGCCGTAACAATATTAGATTTATTGCATTGCGCGATGCATCGTAGATCCAGCCGGGCTTCGTGATCTTCGAGAACTGGAGAAAATTAAATCAAGCCGAATTAACCTCGTTATAGCTGCAGCTGCAACTTAGGAATCTCGCGATTTTTCGGAATTCGATGTTAGGATGTTAGAAGGTGGACGTGCGGAAAATATTAATAGCACAAGCGCCGGTGTCGGACCGCGTCGGCCGGGTCAGTGTCGGTGTTCAAATGTAGAAAGAAACTTTATACAGGTTTATTCTCGAAAAATAACTTCATATTGTGCATGTATTATATGTATGTATTATTATACGTGTATGCGAGTTATATTTTTTTTTTAATAAAATTTATTGAAAAAACGGCTTCCAAAAATTTATTGAAAAAATTAGTTGTTTTTTAGTCGGTTCCAACTAAAAACGAATCAGACGCAATTGCGTACCCTTAGGAGATATTCTTTTATCTAAATACTTCACGTTTCATAATCATGACTATATAAATTATGTTTTCTATTATCTTGCTTTAGCTCGAACTGCTCCAAAAACGATTAATTCATTCAATAGGTATTTGAAGGCGTTTTTAATTTTTTTTAATTTGTTTTATTTTAGTTTTTTTAGTTATCAAGCAATCACAACTTTATAATTCTTTTAACTACTTTACGTGTGCGTTAAGATAATGGCGAATATAATTGACCACGCATCTCCTTTACTTACGTACGCAGCAAATGGAAAAGCTATTTCAATCCCGCATTTGTTGTCTGCTGGTAATAATCATTCCAGGATCTTTGAATTCTTACTTGGAGTGCAACTACCAAATTATTTTATAACAACTGTATAAATCTACTGTCATCGCTAAGGAGTTCCGATTTATTTTTTGCTTAGACCGATACATTAGAATTATATAAATAAATGCAAATGTGTAAGTAGGTACATAGATTAATAAATAAAATAATTTTATTTCTATATATATATCGGATCTTACTAAAAGCAATTAAGAGTAGATTCTGGCGACAAATCGCAGTATTATCCTTTAACCCTTAACCGTTAAGCAGTGCTGTGGTTCCATGATCAGCAGCATGAGATAATGACGCACAGACGTAAACACTTCAACAACTAGAAATAAAAGCTCAAACACATGCCCTGACTTGGTGACTATGAAACCACCATGAGAGTATACCCCTTCACACAAAATAATAATTTTCGATGTTGGTCCACAGTTAACGAACATACATAAAAAAAGTATATACAAACAAATTCTAGAAAAAGTTTCCATTTAAGAAGGAGACCTCGATCATTTTTATTTCTATTCAAAATATATCTTCCTAAGTAATTTTATTTCTAAAGCACGTCTAGGTATTTTATTCGTAAAGAAGAAATAATGTGAGAGCTCGACGCAGATGACGAAATCAATAATTACATTTGTTACCAAGTACATCTTGATGAGCCAGATACTTAGGCAGCTGGAACGCCAAGTCTGTGTTGTAAAAAATTTCACAATAAATGCTAGAGATATATTATTACTTAATTAAAAACACAGGAATGATTTCTTAAATAAATAAAATCTCTAAATTAATAGTTATGTATTCGTGAATACAAATTCTTAAGATCATCTTAAGCGGTTATAACACTTTTTGTTAAATTTTGCAAACCTTTATAAATAAAAGCCTAAAAAATGGTGACGTAAATTATGACTACGAAATTGAAAAAAATGTTAAAAATTTTTGGTTGCACAATTCAAATCGAATTAGATTTTTTTATAATATAACGCAAATTGTACATTGGATCCAATACTCGAATTATCCATTTTTCAGTTATCATTACTACAAAGTTCTCTAAAATGTCGTTTATTCATTGATTTCGAAGAAACTCTTTTCCCTTCCAAGGGGTCAGCTGCATCAGCAAATATAAATACAGATTTTTCAGGATGGTACTATTTTATGGATATTTGTAGTACCACTGTGTAATTTATACAGCATTGAATCATCAAGTTCTTTACAAAATCCGCTAAATTTCATGCGTTTATGATTTCAGTTAATCGAAATTATTCATTAAGTAATTTACAATCAATAAATAAAATAATTGTGACTTTAGAATTGGAATTTGTAGATATGAAGCCATAAAGAAAGTTGAATCGATGAATAAAACTTTTCAACTGGCAAATCATAGTTGTATAAGAAATGCATCTCTGAAGGATATTTTAATTCTCATTAAATTCTTTACTTCGTTTTTCATAACACAACTCAAACACAAAACAATTCACATAATGATTACAAAAGTATACATAATAAATCAGTAGAACCCAGTGTGTGTGTGTACATTGAAGCTATGTAAGAAAAATGCAGAAAGGACAATGAAAGGAAACTAATATTAGGGAAAACAACGGTGTTTGAATTCGTTGTTTATCTGTCTGTCTGATCGCGTACCTTTCTGAAATTTATAAACCGATTTTAACGCGATTTTCAGGGTTACATAGAACTTATCTTGAAGCGGAATATAGCTGTTATTTCATTTAAATCGCACATCAGGAAAAAAGTTACCCTCGGTGGGGGGACACTGGGATTGTATTATATTTAAAAATCCTTTGACACGTGGAAGTTATACCAAAGTAATACGACCTATAATTTATTTTGATACTTGCATTTACCCTGAATTAGCACAAATGGAAACAGTGAACGGTGTCAGAATTGAAAACGGGACGAAGATTAGACGCACACCAGGACTGAGACCGAAATCGAAAACGCGGCCGGGCTCGAAACTGAGTTTCGGGTCGGGTTTAGAAGCAACAAAATGACAGGCGTCGAAATCAAGAACAGCACCGGGATCAAAATTGAAAGTGGAAACGAGAATGAGGTTGATAGCAAAATATTTTCATATAAAAGATTTTAGAACCCATTCTGTTGTCATATGGGCGAAAGCGCGAAGGGAAGCTAGTAATTGTAAATACCATTACGATACTTCTTAATTTCTTTATATATGCGTAATAATCTCGATATTTCAAATCAAATTATTTGTTTAAATAAATGTTTTAAAAATTATAATAACATAACATTTGTAAAACAATTGTGAGTTCTCAATGAACACAAAAATATCACTGCGAAGCCATTTCGATATGCGAAGCAGAAGTTGATCATGTTACCTTAGGTCGTTTTGATCGTACAACGCCGGTCTGTCGATCGCAATAATCGTCCGTCAGCTCGTACTTTTGTATATGGGCGAGTGAGCGGACGGCCGGTCAAGGCTTGATGGGGCGTTAAAAATTAACATTGCAATATATTAAATCTACCCTTAATATTGTATATACTGGTCGATCTTCAATAATATATTTCTTAGCAAAATCCGTTTCTTGTCTATTTAATGTTTTATTTTAATTGGAAGGTTACATGACGCAACATTTTCACGTTTCGCGCACAAGAACAACCGTCGGCCCGCCGTTTCGCGGCCGTTATCAAAATGATTTCGCCGCGCAGAAGGAAAACAATTACGTTTCGTAAAAGCCGGCATCGGTCTGTCTTTGTACAAATAATTATACAATAATGCGGTTAAAACGTATCAAAAGAAACGTCCGCGGCAAAGACGAGGCCGCCCGCCCCCGCGCGCCGCCCGCCGCCCGCCGCGCGCCCTGCGACCCGAACGCGATGTGTGCCCGCTTATCTTCACGACCGTAATCTCCGCGTAACCAGGTCGAGAACTCTCAGCGCTAAGTTAGAAATTTAATGATTTACATAAAAATATGCAAATTTTCGATTCTATGGTCTATTTATGCTTCCACGAAGTGAAAATCTAGATGAAAAGGATGTTGAATTAAATATATTTTTTTTTTAACTTGGACGGTATTTAAGCCAATAAACATTACGGGGATTGTAAACTTAACAAGTTTTTTTTGGTGCTTGTTCTCAAAGGTGACAATCATTTCCACAAAATTCCACTTTTTTTTTTTTTCTAAAACACGTTAATAGTTTCAATTATAAATTTTTATTTCATTTTGAACTGTTATAGCTTTGGCAGAGCCGTTTATCGTCGTCACTACTGGAGCAATGTGCACTTTATTGATTTCTTGTTTTATTTATTTTATTCCATTGTATACATATTGTACCTGGAACTCAAATAGACTTGATTGAGTTTGAATTTTACTAAGTTCCTAATTTGGATAAGGATTAGTGGGAGTCTCTACTTTTCTGCCTGTTTTCTTATGTCAAGAACAGACCAGAGATGTATGAATATTTGTGAGGCTTACAGCATCACTAAAATACTATTCTATAACATTTACATAGATTTGGCTAATTTTGTTTATTCTTAACTCTTCGAATACGTATTGGTGCGTTAAATAAATAATGTAATTGACATTATAAAAATATATTCCATTGATTTCTATAAATCCAAGATAATAGTTAGAGATCAATTCGCTGTCCGACAAAAAAATTTAAAACATCAAAAATAAATACATTGTAATCGAGGAACTGTTTAAAGTAAGATCGTTACATGAATAGAAATCTTAACGATGACTAGTTTTTTACTGCCCGGAAACCTTCATGATTTGCAGATTAAGATGGGAAGTGGGAAGTTTTTCTGACAAAATATAGATATGCAAAAATATTTTGACAAAAAAAGAACAACACTAGTCAAACATCACCATGCAAATGACGATATAGAATGCGACCCAAAATAAGGTATTGGTTTTAGTCAAAATCTCATTATTTTTTCTTTACCTTCAGTGTTTATTTATCTTGAACTTTACAGATGAACAACAAAGATGGACGGTCTATTCACAAATGAGAGCGATAATTTAGAAAAAAAGTATAAAAACTGATATTTTAAACATATTTATTTCTATCACCAGGTATAAAATGATTAAAATTTTTGTAACACGGCCACCAAGGAATATTTTTTTATTACTCTATATAAAAAACATTAAACACTAAAGGTACTACTCTTTTTTAAATCTAATTGTATATTTACAGCACTCTACTTGTTCTGCTTACGTGATAGCCTTCATATAATGTATGTCGTATCGTTCAAAACAAACACACACACACACAAAGTTTATTTCATCAACATACAACTCTGTATTAACATCGAAGTCAGAAAACGGATGACCTTTAACCAATTCCCTATAAATGTGCTTTTGGGCAATAGACATTCTCTCTTTGTCTTGTCATTGACGCGAATGCAATTAATCTTTTATAGAAGCTGTTTTGCAAAATGTCGTAATGATTTTTGTTTTGCAATAATTTTACACAGCACTATCCAAGCGCATGCATATCATAATATTTTGAATAATTTATTCATAATAAATAATATAGAATGTGTGCACGGTAGGTCTCAGCTAGTCGAGATGTTCAATAAAAGTCGGCCAAGTGCGAGTCCGAATTGCAAGGCGAGAATACCGTAAAAACATAGTAAGTGAATCATCGCATGCATTACTTACTATATTTTATTGAAATCTGATCCACATTTATTTGGGGTAACTAAATGAAAAAAATATGAAATAAAGTTATCGTTGGCTAGAATCCGAACTAGAGCCGTTCATTTAAATGGACAACCATGGTCGTAATAATTTGGCTAAATTATTTTTTATTTCTCTGTAAAATTTTGCATCAAATGTATAAGTATTTGTAATTTGCAAATACTTTCTATGATTTTCGTTTTGATTTTTAGAAGTTTTGATTAAGGCCCTGTATTCTGCATCTATTTTAAAATTTTAGGCTCATTCATTTCAGAAATAAGGACGTATAGTAAATTTCCAAATATTTACTTTAATATATTTTAAATATTGCATTTTTAAATTCCTAATATATATGTTTTTTTCTTATGAAGAAACTGTTCATTTTGTATGACGTGTAAACTATTTAGTTGAGCATTTTCAAAATTTTCTATTTTGTCTCCTAAAATTATCTTCTAAAATCGAAATTTGTTAAATTCACTCGTGACTGGGTCGCCTAACTCTAGTGTATGTACGAAATCACAAAACTTTTTCGTCCAGTAGAGACCATAAAAATTGTTGTGTCAAACAGAGAGATAAACCGATAGGCATGGGTGTGATTCTGTTAGGGTTCCATTTTTTCCCAGGAGTACAGAACCCTATAAAATTAATTATGTACAAGGTTAATGCAATAAATTCCCGTAATAATAGAATAGATTCATCACTTTTATTAATTAAAAGTAAGGAAAAGTAATACGCGTTTATTATTTTTTACGTATGAATTCACTGTAAAAGAAAAACGTAAATTTTAAACATTATCATTACACAATCATAGACATAAATTTCCATTAATGTCATCATGCTGCAAAACATACAAAAAATTAGCATTGTTGAATTTCCTCACTATCAAAGGAGTAATTTGTAACATGTAAGGTTTCGAAAAAACGAAAGACAGCGTTCCAGCAACAAAAACAAAGAATTTCAAAAGATGTATTTTGAAATAACTGTTAAAAAATGACAATGAAAACTTGAAAAGACCCAAGACAATTTTACCATCGCACGCTTAGTACGTGTAAATATTTTTTTAAATCAGTAACTGATAGATGAAAAGAAGCGAATGTTATAAAACACGGATTAAACAGAGATGGCGCCGCTGACCTCGAACTTCAGAAATGCTTTATACAACACACGCGATACCTCTTTCACACTTATCGAACACGAACGTTGAATTAATAAAAGATGATTCTACTTAAACTGTTATAAAGGCAAAGGAGTATAAGAGCAAAAGCAGAGGACGGAGAGTAGGTGATCACCGCCGCCAATGGGCACCCGAACCTCAAGGAAGTCGATAGTATGTTGCCGGCCTTTTAGATAGGTATAATAGATGCCATTGATGGTAGATCACTCCAAAGTTTTATAGCGCGCAGCAGAAAATGGCGTATTGAGCGTACCGTGGTAGACCGCCGTCAGGATAGCGGTGATTTGTTTGTTTTCCAACCGACTGTGATTTCATATTGACGTTTTGTCGTAGCATCTGTATAGTTCACTATTTTACATGATATTACAGCATATATATAATTTTAGAATTACTCATTAACCTATTGCTAAAGTTCAAGCATTAAGTTGTTTTCAGACGTGTAATGACAAAATCTACTTTATTCTTGTCATAGGAGTAGTTTGTGTTTTGATTAATGATTCGGTACATAATTATGTTCATCTTATCAAGAATAACACTGAATAAATTAGACATGGCTCTAATTTATGTGATATTACGATTCAGCTAAATAACAGAATTTTGAGTCAATGTTGCACATCAAAATTTTCGTACGATAATAATCCAGTAACATTGGATAATTAAACAAGCAAATACATGTGATTAAGTATACTTTACTTCCAAAAGTATGCAAGTATCGTTATCATCTTCAAAATATTGTATTTATCATAATGAATAGATCAGAACCTGCTCAGTTATTTTTTTCTCGGACTATTGTACTTCGGGTAATGCGCACGCGAGTCTATAATAAAAGCAGATCGTAATCGAATTGCTTTAAAACCCACATAAAACCACCGAACAACGGTAGTGACGTACTAATTGAATAAAAAAAAATCTTTATACAATGTACAAAGGTAGGATCCGTGCTGTTTATCTCGACGCCGCCGCGGGCGCCGCGGGTAATTACTTTGTGGCTGCGCCCGGCTTTGAGCGGACTCTTCTTTTGTTATCCCATTAGAGTACATATTCTAATCGGGCGATGTCACAGATAAAGGGATCATCGGGAGTCAAAGAGGGCCCTCGTCCGCCCTCTGGCGCGATTTGACCCCGTTGCTGTTTTATGTTTAATGAGCTTCTTTGTGAATCGATCTGCGTTGATAGCGGAACGTCGGCGACGAGACGGGGAAAGACGGCCAAGCGCGATTCGGATTTGCATAAATAGGGTTCCGTCTATAGAGAGCGTGCTCGTTCCAATCAGACCACTACAATCAAAAGAGTCGTCGGGAGTAAACCACGCCCTCCCGCCTACCCTCACGCTCGATACGACTCATTTGCCATTCATCCGATTAAGGTTCTTTATGAATAGTTTTGTACTAGTTATACCTGCAGTGGTCAAATATAGTTCTACGTTATATTGTTCTAGTTTTGTTTTACCTTATATTGTTTTATTATTTTTATAATATAAAATATAAATACCCCGATATGGAGTAATACGTAAAATTTCTACAACACCAGCAATATTTAATGCCAATTATAATAAATGCAAGAATGGCATAGAAAAAGAAAACACACAAGTGCAAGTAGAACCATACTCCGAGGGTTTTGTATACTTAATTTTATATTAATTTTATCTATCAAGAAGGTCGGTGATTTTTGTCTGATATCAATGGAGATATGCTGGGCCCGGGAATTTCGGAACTCATGTTTTTTTATAAAAAAATCTCTATTTTTTTAGTCTTAAGTTGTAAACTTTATATTTTCATGGCATGACAAAAAAAATGCTTTCTCATACATCAGTCTACATCAAGATTTATACTCTTATTGCAAATATAAGTACATAATCAATTTTTTTTGTGTGATGTAATTATAAATTAACGATTTTTGGGTTTTTTCCTTTGCTTGTGCTACAAGAACTTCTTCATACCAAATTTCATGGTTCTAAGTTAATGAGAGCTAAGTTTAAGCCTAATGAGAAATAGGTTTTGATTTATTTGCGAGTGTCAAAATATAAGACATAGTTGGCCGTATTTTTTTATTACGTTGACTTAGAAGCTGTATTTTTTTACAGATTCAAGGAACTTCAAAGCTAAATATTTGTTATTAATTTCAATCTGATACCTCCAAGAGTCCCTAACAAAAATGGCTTCGACAGACCGACGGACGGACAACGAAGTGAGTTTCAAGGGTTACGTTTTTCCTTTGAGGTATGGAATCCTAAATGTAAGTATATACGTTATGACTTAGTACTTTAAGGAACTCAGACAAAAATGAATTTCTTAAAAAAAAATGTAACAAATTATTAAAAAAGATTTCTAAAACTATGTCTTATTGAATTTCTGAAATTTTGTTTTCTGTGTTTGATCTGAGTTCTCGCATGTAATTCGTATACAAACACTTGTGTTCACTGAATTTATCGGAAGGAGGAACCGTTAATTAATATCTATATATTAGATGCATATTTTATTGTCTTTTTTTGCAGTTACATCATTTCATCTTAAGTGGAAAGGGCTATTGCTATATCACATTAAAAAATCAAATAATGCTGTTTAGTATAATGACCGCATTGCAGCCCAGAGGTCGACAACAGGCCACGCACTCCATTGCTTAAAAGCATTTTGACCGTCCTCCTGAAATACACATTCTATCATCTGACGTCAGACATGACGAAGCTATAGGAAGTCAGAGCCTACCTGGTGTGCTCTGCGGATCATGGCTGTGGTGATTCCATGGTGATCTTAGCTAAAGAACGTGGAAGCTCAAGAGAAAGATTGAGCTCTCGCTCGCAGTGCTAAGTGGTCTTATGAAATCAATGATGATAGGATGCATAAGATACAGACAGTTATGCATCAAGTGCGGCAATGCGAAATTATTGAAAGTGAGAGCGCAGAGTTCTATTCTGTTCTAAATTTTATGGTTGGGAATGCCACGAGCGCACAAAAGGAACTGTTTTTACAACTTAAGAAATCTTTATTTATATGAAAAGATTTATGCTACGCCAAAACAGAGGAGAGCTGTGGCAATTATTTTTATTTAAAACTGTTATGTACAGTTTGTTATATACATTTTGTTGTATACATGATAAAAAAATTGAAAAAAAGTTGGCCCTTGCAGGCGATCTCTAAAATTTTTTGCTACGTGTTATACTTATCTATTGACATACACTGCCATGAATTGCATAAAAATCGGCTGATCTGCAAAAGAGATGTTGTTGGAGAAAAATTATTGAAAAAATGTTTGTTTTACAATATTTTATAAGTTACTCTGGATAAATTCCAGAATCTAACTGGCTCTTCTGCTTAAAAAAAAATAACGTCGAGTGTTGTAAATTGCATCAAAATTGGTAGGTTCGCTTGAGAGATCGTTAACGGGAAATTTGTAAACAAGGTTTTTTTTTTCAAAATAACATGAGAAAATGTTGATGTATTTATATTTTGTGTTTGGTCATCTTTTTCTGTTTAAAAACTGCGCCGGTCAAAACGTATTGAAACAATATTTTTGAGTTCAGGACTTGAAAAACCAATAAAATTGATCTTTTGAGCGTTATGAACTCAATAACATACTGCTTCTTTATTTTCGAACACTGAATTCGAAAATAGTTAGAAGTTTCAGGGATGGCTTTCGGGGTCAACCGATTTTGAAGTTTTTCTTTATTATAATTTATACCGATGCAGAGGTTCATCCTTTCTATAGTTATAAATCATATTTTAATCGTCGTAAAATATGCAACGGAAAATTAAAAACTGTACATTAAAATCCAGTCTTGCTTCTCATCTAAACGTTCAATAAGCAAATAAATACTTGAAATGTGGAAACTTTGTGATTTTTGTAAATTTTGCGATGACTTTTCAAAGCAGAATTTAGAACTACCAAATACAATCAAGTGGAATTTCCGCTGTAAGTTTCGCTCATTCCTATTTTTGTCCTTATTGGCTTAGTGAAAATTAATGACCTATATAAAATCATCAATTATCGAAATATGAATTTATCGGTTCGAAATTGTATTTCGATGAACTACATTTTCCTCTTACTTAATCGATATCTACTCCAGCTCGCTTTATAAGAAATATATTCAATTCCTAAATCGATCACTCTAGGAGTTAAAAAACTTAGAAATCTCATAGAAAATCAAATAATTTAAATTTTAAGATTGTACTTCTACTGCAGTCAATCCCTTGCGATTCTAATCTGTGCACGCATCAGAACTCCAACAGAATTGAAAAGTCAAGTCTTATTTGGCAATAAACAGTGAAACGTACAACCTTTGACGTTCAAGCGAGTATTAATTCCCGAGCGCCCGTTATTGATAACCAGCGCACGCGCAAGGGCAGGGTTCCTTCGGGCCGCGCGGGGGCGCGTCTATCCGCCAGAACTTGTGATAGACACATTTTTCGCACAAAAGGAAGCATTGTTAATTTGATTAGCGGCACAAAGGACGTCAGCGGCACGCGTGCTTTGATCGCGCAAAAATTTAGATATGTGAAGCTGGCGCATCGCCTCTAGCTAAAGCTCACCCTCCGCCCCTGCGCGCCCCGCCGCCGCCCATCGCCCCGTGGCCCACGCCCCGCACCCCGCGTGCCGCTAATGAGATGTCAGTTCAGAACAATCCGCGCTTTAACTTTGAGATTTTTGGGGTTTTCCTCCGTGTATGGTTCAATTTGATAATTAATTTGCGCGTCTCGTCGCCGGCGCGCTCGCGCGGCTGCGCCGGCCGCGGCCTCTTTGATTATATTGAAGCTTTCTAAATGAAAATTAATTTGCGCAAAAATCACTGTGTCGAAATTAAACTTCTACCTGGTTTGTTTGACATTCGCCTAGCTTTACATCAAATACGATTTTTTTTATTTTGGCGAAAATTTATTTAATAGTAATTTTTTCACCAAAATTTAGATTCCTACGTTTTTTAAGTCATCACTAAATAACGATACTACTATTAAAATAGATGGGATATAGTGTAATATGAAATTCAATAAGTGAGTGTCGCAAAATAAAATAAGTGAATGCGGGTAGGCTTGGAATAAAAACCGTGACATGACTCTCTTCGTACATTAAAAGAGTACACCTAAAAGCAAAAGTGTTTATAGCTAAAATACAACAGTAGCTATAACTAAATTCAAGATACGTGAAATCAGGTAGTAATGAAAAGGAACTTGCAGAACATCATTGAACAAAAATAACGACAACACAAATGTCCCAACTTAAATCTTATTGTTGACTTACAATATTAATTTTAATTATTAACATAAATTACTGATAAATATTAATATTTTAAAAATATTAATCTCAACACGAATTAATTGTTACACGCTTCGTGTTCTACAATGAACAATCACCCAGACTATTGGCTAAGCCCGGCGGCGATTGCGCTATACGTTATAACCGGTTTATTGCCGTATTCTAAAAACCATTTATTTCAACCTACACATTTCTTTAATTTAATTTTTAGGCGGAAAACCTAACGTTCTTGCTAGAGTTGCAAATTGAAGAGATATAGGCATATAGCTGTAAAATTGTTTAACTATGTTTAATTTTAAAAAGATGACAAATATACTGCCAGACAGGCATAAAACACCACTTACGTTGTTTACTAGTTAATTTTAACCTTTCTTTCAACTTTTATAATTATATTCAATCCACTTTCACATTTAATACAGAATGATAATGTTGACAGTAACTTTGTTACAAAAAAATCTATGAATTCTATAAACTAATAAACAGCGCTATTTTGATTTTTGTCGTGTTTTTCATAGTTAAAGAGTATACTAAATTAAAGTAGTATTTTACTTTTTCTTCTATCAAAGAACGACGTTGAGGTATTACATTTATATAGAAACCGATTGTACATATGTTTTCACATCATAATTCACCTAAAGTTGTAGTATTGATTCCCGTTCCGTAGTCAATCAATTCATCATGTTTTCAGGTTTATAAAATGAACTAGCTGGCTGGGCAGACGTTGTTCTACACTTTTTTGTAGGTGACTTGGGCGTATAGCTAACGCCCGCAGCTGCACCAGCATGTACATAGAATGACTTTTTCTTATTTTTTTATCGATCGATGTCAATTTCAATGTCGGTTTCGTTTTCGACTCCGATCCCAGTCACACTTGATTCTGACCCTGTCCGCACATTCGTTTTCGACCCTAGTCTGGTTCTCAATTTTGGTTCCAGTCTCGCTTTCGATTATGAACATGGTGCCGTTTTCGATTCTGCTCTCTGTCTCATTTTCAATTCCGATATCCGCTACCAATCACAGTTCCGATTTAAACGAAGCCAAGGTTATTATGAAAATAAAATATGGCTAATATTACTTGAGAGAAGTTCAGATTTTTATGAATAAATGAAATTTTAGAATCGATGTAGAAGTTCGGTTCAATAATATAAATACATGGTCGAATCTGGGGACAGACATTAATAGCAAAACAAATAAAACATGAAACATTCCGTTCACGATTTAAATTTAGATCTGGTATTTACGTTCATTTTCGACCCGTCTTTTGGAAATGAGGCCGTGTCCATCGTGATTCCGGTTCCGCTCCTCGTCCTTGATTTCGTTTCCATCGAATCCCGATCGCGGTTTGGCTCCCGATCTCAGTTGCGATTCCAGTTTTGATTCAATTCTAGTAAATTATCCCATTTTTAAAGGTTTCTTTTTAACGCAAGAACGCTTAAAATATAGCTATAAAAAGAACCTGAATGTAACCCAGTAAACTCCTCAACCTCCCATTGAAAGTCGCATCATAATCTGTTCAACTATTTCGAAGATACCCCGGATAAATAGACAGACAGACAGATACAGAGGGTTATTTTTTTCATACAAACCTTGTCCAGATAATAATGAACACAAAAAAGAAAGAATTACCCAATTTGGTAAAGTCGTTCGGAAGTGATGCTCTTACATACATTTTGGTTTTTCATTTTATATAAATATATATAGGTTACTGTAGTTAATTTTCTTTGCATGAAAATTATTGCTTTGCCTCTGAAGAGAACAATCGAGTAGTAAATGGGTATTTATATAGTTGAATGGATCGAAAGTTAATACGGAATCAGCAGCGCTTTAATAACCGCGGCGGCATAGTCCACGTTTTTGCGCACCGTACCCTCGTAAAGGCCGCACTCTAAAGCCCCACTAAATTTTGTTGTGTTACTGATTTAATGACGTCACAGGGCGCCCTCTATCGAATGTCAACTGACATCGTTCAAAACTATTCGGGTGTAACAAAAGCATATCTACGAAATAACAATGAAATAAAATACACTTTTACGTTCATACCATAAGGTCGGTTTTAGTCCAACATAACGTAGAACAAAGGACAAAAGCGACCAGAGAAAGATGCAAGGATTTGAGATTTCAGTCACGAACCCATTTTATGACTAATTCCATAACTTTGGGGAATCGGGATCATACGAGTAGGCACCTGCATGCTTACCGCCTGCGTGCGGGGGGTTATACTCAGATTTCGACTGTCGTAACTTACACTAAACCTTTACACATTTCTGCCTTACGAGGACTCCTAACGGATCCTAATGGAAGCGCGGAGGGGCGGAGATAATTTATGTGTGCGCCCTGCACCGCGACTGTTTGAGAGTTTGCTCGACTTCATAATTGTGTCAGATACGTTAGTAAACATGGATCAATTAAGATTGTTTGATATCTAATGCGTGGTCTAAAATTAATTTAACAGGTTTTTAATAGTAATAATTAACTTTAAGCTATTAACTCTTAACGAGTCTTTCATTATATTCGATATAGGCAGATTTAATTTTATGAAAACTTTGTTAACTTTAAATAGCTTCTGCTTTGTAAAAAAAGAATAGTGATTATCATTCCAGCACTTAACTCGAATCAATCATCCAACTACACTATTCCAGAACAAATTGTACATTTAAATAGCGCAATATTCAGACCATACATTCAAGAATGATGGCAGTGTAGAGTAGGAGTAACGTGTTGCGATATTCGATATTTGATACAAACCGATCGATTCAAGTACGCAGGTGTCGGTTTGAGCGAAGCCGCAGCGTGGCGTGTCGTTGAGCAACGCAGGCGTCTGCGCCGGTGTTCAATGACGTATACGGGATAATTTCCCGAATGTCTGGTGACGCAACGGTGGGCTGTTATAACAAGTTTAATCACCCCACTCTAAAGTATCCCTTACCACATTTTTTTATTTCGAGGAGCTTGGAACTTAAGAGCACACCACTTGGCTTAGTGCAGGTTTGGGGGCCGTTAACGACCGTTATCGTTATGGGGATAGTAGCTTCCGGAGCTGACGTTTTCACGTCTTCTCCGAGGCACAGAATTTATGTGGTATGATTTGATTTTTGTTAAAAACTCGTTGAACGCAGGCGGGGGCATCCAGTGACATATACGAGACAATCTTCCGAACGCCGCCACTATTCCTAGTTCTAAGCTTGACATGGATTTAAGAACCGTGACGTTTAAAAAAGACATTTTCACCTGGTATAGGTTCGGAGCTTCCATCGATTTAAAGTTACATACAAATCAGCTTATGGATCTTGTTCACTTTTATGATGTACAAATAATTTTTATTCGGATGATTTAAATAATCTACTATAAAATAATACAATGCAATAATCAATAAAATTGAATTTAAAAAATTACGGTTATAGTAAAAAACTTACCACAAATAGTGGTATTAAATGAATGCATCGAAAGACGAATATACTGCGAAGCAAATGCCTATGGGATAGCACCTGTATATGCTGTTTAAGTTTATTTGAAATATTGTCTTGTATACGGTTTGATTACCTCGCAGCCAAAGCGTACCAGGTCCACTGGACGATCTTTTCATTTCAGATTGAAAGAGTTGAATTTTCTACTCTTCGTTCTGGCCTAGTACGGAAGGGAAGTGCAAAAAACTTGCCACCGCCGCAGTTTTTCGGTTCGAGGGCAATATTGTCGACCATCGAGGCACCACCGCTCTTTTACATAGCACCTTTCTTTCAATATTATAGAATTAATCGTTTTTGCACGTTCGTTAGGGAACTCTAAAAAAAACGAGAAAACAACTTTCATTCGGAGACCACTAAAGAAGGCATCGAGATATTAAAAGCGAATAAAAGCGCGTTCAAAACGGATATCAACTTTAATTGTAGTCTCCTTTTAAAACTAGTTTCAATCTTTTTTATTGCAAATGCGTTTTCTACGCATAACAAATTCGATAACAATTGATTGCAGTCGTTAGAAAGCGTTATATATGGTCGTTTTGTAAATAAATGGAATGCGTGTTGAATATGTAATATTGTTTGTATACGAAACGCAAATTAAAGTGTAAATTTTGCCGCATTCATGCTTTTTACATTTTTTCTGATCATTTTCTTTAAGCTCTATTGAATTTGAAATATAATTTATAAAGTAAGCTGTTATATTTGTATATTAACTAGTACGTAAAGATTTTATAATTAAAGAGATTAATGGAAATATAGAAAAAAAAAACCAACAAAGGTAGTTGTGTTTTCCGGTGCGTTATTTCGATTAAATAGTTAAGGAACGGTGAAACAGAGCGGTCAGAGTGTTGTAGAACCAGAAGGCAAGTACCGACTCCAACCTCAATTTTTATAATCAATCAATTTAATATTATCAATAATCTTGAAAGATTTTCTTGTACATAATTCGCTTGTATATATATATATATATATATATATATATATATATATATATATATATATATATATATATATATATTTATGTACACATATACAAGCGAAATACCACTAACTGACTCATCACGAAATTTCCGAAACTATATGTACGATTAACTTGAAATTTGGCATAGTAACAATTTTTCGAACGTAGATGCTCACTAAGAACGTACTTTCTGCAAAACCTATACAAAAAAATTTCGTCATTTTATGAGATCTCCGTAAGCGGTGCTACGGGCAAAAGCTAGTAAATATGTATTCCTTTATATTTACGCACTATAAAATACTGTGGTGTACAGAATTGTGATGGCCGATCGATCAGCGCATCAGCTTCCAATCAGATGGTATCGGGCTCAAACCCTGATTTTAGACGAAGTGACAGATCAATTTTAAATTCAATTCAAAACCCTCCATACCTCTGAGAACGTATTCAGTCGTCGTTCTCCGTTGGAAACACGACGGTTCCTAACACTCTTTAACTTGCAGTGGGCCAGCGTGGGGGGCTTAAGGCCTAAGATCTTAATGTTAAGATGAAAAAAAAGATGTTAAAGGGCGTGCTTTGAAGAGAGACGATAAATACTTGACGCAACAGCAAGCGAGTCTATTAGGCTATGGTCGCTGTTTAATATTCATGAAGTCATCTACCTCTTTGTCAATCATTTTAGGTTTGATGACATCTGTTGCTTACATAATTAAAAGGTCTCTGAACTCAAAGCCTGTTCTGTATCGATGCCTGCACATCAAAATAATGACGTACATTTTGCTCTTTAAACGTAAATTATGAAAACATACTCTAAAATGTCCCTATTTCTCTTCGTACCCTCAAAATACGGTCAGATATTATTCTGCAAGTGACATTACATAAGTTTGCATAATTTTATGGAATAAACGTACTAAACAAACACTTAACACTCAAACTGCGCCGCGTGCGTTACGCGTTTCAAACGAGGTCAAATGGAAAACGTCCGTTACCTTCCGACTACAAAGGTCCCACAGCGGTGCATCGACATATTTAAAGACCTTAAATATTATTCCAGTTTCCCTTGTCACTTTTCTTTGCCTGTAGCAAAAAAGCGCCTAATAATAATATCAGTTTGATAATATCAGATCAATGAAAAATTAGGTAGAAAATATTAATGTACATAGTGTAGAAAAAAAGGAAGAATCATCATGTGAGATGTCATGTTCTTCAGAAATGCCAAAAAACGGTCAAGTGCGCGTCGGACTTGCGTGAAGAGGGCTCTGTATTACATTTTATCGGTTCATCATTTAGGTTCTTTTTAATTCCGAACATAATTTTGTATACGGTAATTAAAATAAAAAAAAATGTAACAAGAAGAAAACAAAAAAAAAATATCATTGGGTATAGAATTCGAATTCGACTGTTTCGTTTAAGTAGGTTACGACAGTAACTATAATACTGATTCAATTCATTAGTTCTGAGGAATAACACATTATACACACGTTGTCAGGTTATTTATAATTTTGGGTAGGTATTTATAAACTTAGAATTTTCGTTCGGGTAAATTATGAATGACGTCCTACGTTATGGTATTCTTTTCAAATTTTTTAGCCTTTTAAGTCCTAGTACTTCTTATCAAGTTCTTTACAATGACACTCGAGTTAAGGTTCTAGCTAAACACGTTCTCACGCTACACTAATTTAGAATTTCACACAATGCTAATTCACAATAATCACACCCAAGCGCTTACACTAGCCTGATGACTTCACGGGAGAAATAAATGCTGTACGATGAATACGTATAGACATGCTCTATCCATTGTGACCTCAACCGTTGCAATCGCGTTATTAGTTTCGTAGCAATTAGCAACTAAAATGTGACAGTAATTTGTAACAACAAAAAATTGACCTCCTATCACCGAAATTAACGAGCGAAAAGATTTTTTACGTAAACATGCATTTTAAATTACTAAAAAACGTGTATTTCTCATAAAGAACCCTTCTGTTCTAGGTAAATTCACTAATTTTACACCAAAATAAACCCCAAAATCAAAATTGACTTTTTTATGCTATACATCCGTGATTGAGATATACGACTCTATATATTTTTTTGTTCAGTACATTTTAAAAATAGATTGTGACAGAAGAACAGAAACACATGAGAGTGAACCTATAAAGATCTCGTTTTTCGTTGCATGTACGGTGCCCCGTAAATACGGTTTTAGCTTAATTTTGATACATATAGCTATAAAATCTAGTTAAGCAATAACCGGAATATTAAAAAACGGTTTGTTAAAAATGAGCTGAGACAAATACTGGGACAAGAATTCAACGATGAATTACTTTGCGATAGAAGTTACTATGATGCCATTTATACCACGGTCGTAATACATTAACATGAAGTTAAGGATGTCCTTCGTCGAAGAGTCCACGAGGCAATGAAGGGAGAGTTAAGCGCTAGAGTCGGCGTCTTCTCGTCATCCGGCTCCGCTCGGCACCTCGATCGTATGTTTACTTACTTTGTTGTCGACTCGGAACAAACAGTTGTTTATATACAAACTATAATACTAAATACTGTCAGACAGAGTAGTAGCACTTTCTGAAACGACCAAACGTCGACGTAAAGTCGACAAGTTATAGACATTAGATCTGGAAGACTTTGTTAAGACACTACGTAATACAATTGCTCGTGCGTACGGTTTGTTTTGTACGTGCTGTTGTCGCATAGTTGACTGCGTTGGCGAGCGTGCGCCTGGATGCCTACAGTTATATAAAATTGAAAAGTAAAGTTTTCCTTTCTAAAATGTCTAGACTCAATAATGGATAAGTAAAGAGCTTCGAAAATGTCCCTAATGCCATATTTTTATTTTAATATAACCTTTACAATTGAGTCTAACTATAATGTAATAGTTAAATAAGCACTCCGAAGGTGTTTTAAGGGTGAAAATATTTGTTACGTACTATCTTTTTTTAAGGTATTATTAGGGTATCATGCTTTTTTCAAGGAACAAATGAGCGGGCGAGCCATCACAGAGTACATGGTCATCGCCGCCCATGATCACCCGTAAACCCAGATGGGTCAGCGGTGCGTCGCCGGCCTTTTCGGAGGGAATACGATATTGAATTGAAGGAGTATGAAACGCAACAGTGAGAGCTCCCACTACACATCCATGTTCTATGAGAGTGTGGTATTTCAGCGGTCTAACCGATCCATTTTGTGCTGCAGCCGAGTTGGCTGCGGTATGATTCTACCCCATAGCGAATTTAACATTCAATGAATTTGAACTTTCCAAGTCCATAAATATAGTTATAACATGTTTTGAGCTCTGCGAGTTCAAAAGTTTAGATTTATTAAAAAAAAAACTCTTTTCTTTAATGTTTCAACTACGATATCCTTCAAATACTTTAATTGACTTTGATCTATTTTGTATTATTCTACACCGGTATAATACAACTTTTTTTGTTTCGCTAACAATATCGTTTAAAGGATATTATATATTTATTTATAATTTTTCACTTTTGGTAATATTATTCACCTCTTAAACAAATTAACCGATTTTCATACAATTTCCGGCAGTTGCTGCAACTGTTTGAAGAAAAGAGCTAACTTGATTTTTTACATAAAGAGTAGAGTACTCTAAAAGTTATTCGTGAAACTTTTTTTTTCATGAATTTGTTTTTGAGATTTCACTCAATATACAGGGCCGAATTAGCTAAATTCGGTTAGGGTAATTTAAGCGGGCTACTTTTAATTATTGCAAACTACGATTCGATCAGTTAATTTGTTCAAAAATTATGAGAGGTTTGCGCACACTCACACATACGCACGACGCACGCATGCATGCGCACATACAAAAGCGAGGTGCAAAAGATTATGCGAGCCATCGAAGAAACAGATGGTCATATCTGCTCATAGACACCTGCAACTTTAATGCAATCACTAGTTAGTTGGTAAGCATTTGAAAAGTACCTCTTTTCTTGAATGCTCCTGTGTCCTAGTTGATGGGGAACACCGCCGATGGTAGATCGTTCCAAAGACTTATGGTACTTAGCAAAAAAAGTAGTAGTGTTTTGTTGACCATGCTAACCTTTTTAGAAGTTGTTTTACTTTGCTTTGCAGATCGTCGCGAAAGTGAATGCTTTTCGATATGTCAATACCAAGGATCTTACTAGTCGGTGTGGCACTAAGAGGAATGCTTCCAAAAAATGGAGGTTTTTTTAACGGCAAAGCTCAAATTTGTGTTTTTTAGAAGTTAAATTGGACAACGTTAAGTCCACTCTGTTTCGAAATTAGCTCTTTCAGATTTCAGATTTCCGATATGAGTTGGTTTCGATACTCAAAAGCACTATCTCAAAAGTTATTAGTCTAACAGGATTATATTGCTTACGCAGTATTATCAACCGTGCAGCAGCAAATGTTATTGATTTTCTTAATTGGTTGAATATTGATATGCACAATGAACAAAGTAGGGAATAGTACACATCCTTGAGAGACGCCAGCAAGCACAAACTAAGATCGAATTGAAGACGGAATTTGAGCATAAACGTCAGTTGGGAGTGTGATTCTCAGTTCCATAAGATATTGCCAATACATCTGCAATAATGCCCATAGAGAGAAAAATCATTAAGACAATAAAGGATTAGTTTGATCGTCAAAAGTTTGAATGTGACTTTTTATATTAGCTGAAGATAATTTTACTTGTGGTCTTGTACTAGCAAAAAGTCCAAAACTTGAAGAAAATTGTTGCATCACGTGTAATTTATTTTTAAGGTCAGCTTTTGGAGTTTTCGGAAACGAAACATCAGATTTAATTCACATCTAAATTTCTCTAAAATACATGGCGAGGGGGAGCTTGTTTCTGTCACAAGAGATTCAATTCTCTGTCAGGCAATGTGTCATTACGTTAATTTTTTTTGGCTTGTCGGCTGCTCAATTATATTTAAGGAGTTTTTGTGATACGCAACATATATCTTTATAACACAAAAATAAAACTCCTAATTTAAGATTAGAAAATTTAATGCATTTGTGATAAACGAATTAATCATCATACCTTTCTATTAAACACATATGTGACTTTTTTCATTAATTTTTTCTCCATGATCTCATTATACGACTGTTAAGCATCAATATCAAATATGAACATAATTCATATTGGTCTAATAGTACTGTAATGTAGATTGTATTAGATACATATATTCGAGGACGGTCCCTCAAACCCTCTAGACATCCTAATTGTAATACTAAATGTTACATGCAGACACTAAATAAGAACTAATATTAATCGATTACGCGCTGTTATTACATTTGTATATTTTTTAGCAAATAGATCCTAGGAGCCTAGGGACCCTGCATCAGGAATGAAGAATGTAAAGACATTCGTTTTGTGAAGAGAAACAATTAGAGCGTATAGAGTCATGCTACAATTCATCCGTACAGTTTGCCAACGAAAAGAACTTGAATCAAGACTAATCAAGAGTGACAGCCGATGGTATAATTACATTTTTTCCTCAGATAACTCATGGTTTCAGACACTGAGAAAACACGAGGGTAAAACGGCATCGGAACAGTGCTGGCCGAGCCACTGCGTGCCATTAGCGGCCCACATTCCTCTCGAGGAGTCTACCAAATTTTGTAAGATTCATTTTATTTTATAAGACTCATAGTGGTGTGATAGTTGATTCGAGTGGTCGTCTGTCGTAATTTCGAAGTGGTTTTGATAGATGAGTATATTCCGACAGCATGACTGTACATCTCAGACATTAAATGATAAACTTGTGATTATTTATAATAATCATGTTTGTAAACACAGTCCTAATGATTTCAAAAGTAATGTTTACGGATATAGAGTAACTTTAAGACGCCACCCGTCTTACATGACGTTACATTGTGTCAAATTTACCATTGGATCCATAAAAAACACACATAATACATTTGGTTTTTTTTTGAATAGTGAAGATGGTGTAATTTAGGTCGTATTAGGCAGATGGAGCAGTGGGAGAGCCATTCTGTGACCAACTCGGCTGCGGCACGAAAATCACACAGAATACAGACGTGAAGTAACACCTTCCCCTGTTATGTTTCGTATTGTGAATTAGAGATGCAATGGCTCACATTTCCCCTCTATAACTCACCTCCCTTCACCAACAGCTTATTCCTTCTTCCATCAGATTCCCTAGTCCTACCCAAGGGGTCGGTAAAGCATTGGTGACTCCTCTAGGATCTCGAGTATTCATAGACGGAGGTACCAGCCACTCTCTGATGGCTTGCATGTCTCTAATGTCTAAAATCGACTCGTTTGCTCCTTTAAGATGCGTTACAGATGATAAATCCTTTATAGTTATTATTGTTAGATATATGAATTGTAAATAGAATGGCAAAAGGATACATAGTAAATAATTTAATATAGAGGGATACGAGTTCGGAATTCGCGAGTACACTACAAGATCTGATTGTAATACTCAACGTTTTATATAGAAAGTAAATAAAAGCGAATATCAAGCGATTACGTTTTATTATTGCCCAATTATCAGCGAATAGATACTGGGAGCCTAGAAACTGTACAATATTCTTCGTCAATCCTTTTATTTGTTTATTAAACAACCAAATCAATATCCCAAATTATTTTCATGTCCATTGGTAAATCACTATAAAATATATGCAGTTATGCACTTAACAAACATTAACAATTCACAGATTTTTTTTGCATGTAAACTCAGAGATATAAAAAAAATTCAATCCGTTAATTCTTAGCTAGATGTCTACGTTAGTCATTTAATTTTAAGCTAACAACAACGAACTATAATTATACAGATCGTGTGATGCAACGTTGTAAAACAACAGCGCACGCGCATGTGTAAGTTCGAAGCATTGTTTGATAACATCGTCTGAACCGACTGCGATAAACATCATATAATTCTATTTTAAGTCAGATTTCAGATCGTACGTATATATTCATATTTACAGTTCGAATTAAAAGTTTTTAAATTCATTAGTTGAAACCTGAATGTAATATGAAGTCATATCAATGTAATATGAAGGAAAAATCTCGAATGTAATCTATTTTAATTGCCCCCCTAGCCCATTTTTTTTTGAAAAGTAAGGCAAAGTAAAGGAATTAAAATTTAAAACAGTAAATAAATATTTTATTTAGCTAAAGAAAGTAATAAAATAAATGCACAACAATTAATTCATATTTATAAATTTAAAGATATAAGCAACGCTGTTCTTTGCCCATTCGACTGCAAGCGACGGACAGATAAAATATCTTATCTGGCCTTTCTAGAACCAGTCGGTCGTCGCATTTGTTACGGATACCTCCGACACCGCGTCGGTAAAGTATAATACGTCGACTCGGTTGACGGTGGCGCAACAATTAGCGTATTTGCGTAACTTCATAAAGGAACGGTCTTGTATGAGTAATACAAGTGTGAACGATCACCGCGGTTATGTTGCGAATGGATACGAAAGGCGGGCAGTTTTTGAAAGTTCTGACATTTCGAGATCTAATACACGCCGGTGGGTTTTAGAAAGTAGAAACGAGCACGAACATCGAGTGCAGGATGTTGGAATATCTAGCATATAAACAAAAAAAAAAAGAAATAGTTTGATACGGGAAAAGATGTAACAAACAAAATTTAAAATCCAATCCTAAATTAAATAGTATAACGAAATTCAAAGTCAGTTTTTAGCACAATGCGTGCTGAGAAACTGCTGTGTAGGTCATTATTTGATTAATATTATAATGCGACTACGTTTATAGTCAGCTCTATTAAAATATTCCGTCTTGCGACGACAGTTTTCGGTCCACACGTAGAATATGTCATGGGATGTGATAATGTTATCTACATCATCATCATCTTGATACCATTATTACATCATCCACAACGTTTGACATATAATTATTATTTAGAATGTATCACGTTGAATGGTATCTTCGAAATGAAGCCAGTGACATTATGATATCGCAGATGTCTATTAAAAGTCACAAAATTTTAATTTGCAAGATTTAACTATTTCTTATCGAGGTCAGGAAAGAAGTAATAATAACTTACAAAAGGTAATTTGCAAAAACAAATCAGGCAAATTTCTATATGATCCTTTTCCCACTTCAGCGAGTATCAATGAATATTTCTATTATCTGTTTTTAGTAATATATATATCACTAATTTATAATAATAATTATAAATGTTGTAAAGTTGGATGCAGCAGAAGTATTATAATTTAATATTTTACACTGTAATTTATCTTGACCTAAATTACAAAGAATTAAGTCAAATGAAAAGATTTGATGCGAGTTAAGAACGTGAAAAGTTTGACCACACACACCCAATTTAGGGAAATCTAGAATACTTCTCTGCTGGAAGAGGCACGCTAAGCAGTTCAATTAGTCCATCATCGTGTCTCATCATCCAAGTCACCATATATCACAATGCTGTTTGAGAACAGCTGGTAGCAATATTGGCGACTTGCCTTATGCATACGCCTCCGTCAGTCCGCACTAGGCTAAGCTCTTCAGTGGTACGTCTACCGGTGCACTGCATTATTTTCAGAATCTGGTCCATGGCTCTCGAAATATAAAGAATGTCTAATGTTCTGATGGTCGATGGAGATAGTCATGCCATTATATTAATTTACTATTCAGTTATCCTAGTTGAACAAACAAGTATCGTTGATTAAAACTACATCTTCATATTTCCTACTCCCTCGTTCCTATTTCTACGCCCAGGTGACGCTATGATTTACAGATTTTCGATTTTACTCTACAAATTTCATTAATTTTATTTTATATAGCCTTAATGAACTTTCATCAAATATAGCATGTGATTTATGCCACATTCAAGGGAGAAAAATAGTATTAATTCCAGTGTGAATTTTAGGGGTATTATGTGAGATAAGAAAAACCTGACATTGAAAAAGATACACACAGCGTTTATCAGTACTAAATTATGTTTCGACAACAATAAGGTTCAAAATTAGTTATAGAACACCGCATTTATATATTTTACACATTTGAGAAATCAATTCAATTATGGAACACGAATGTATCAAAAGTGCCCTCATCCATTTCTCAACATTAATTCCATATGATCGAAAATAATTGCTGTATAAATTAATAACATTATTACATAAGGTACTGTAATCGTCGCTAGATGTAATTTTAAACTTGAAAGTATTTTACACGGTCCTAGTATGTAAATGGGAGATGGGCGGAGGTCGTACGGGCTATTTATTAGGCATATTGCCCAGGTTTTTAATCTTCCGTCTGATATCCGAGTTAAGTTGTGATCCTCGCCAATACTGTAGTATGGTAACATTAAGGGAATAAACAGAGGAAGAGGAGCGTCGTCGGTCTTTGGTTCGTCATTGTCAAGTGCACATACATAATGTAGTAGCTGATTTAATTAATTGTAACAAACTAGAAATAAGGAAATTAAAGTGTATTTAAAAGAACATCCACCTTTCATTTGACAACGATAATACAAATACACATGGATGTTACGAAAGGTGGTAGAACATCCGCTCAAAAGTTTTCAGATCAACGGATGATGAAACAATAATAATACTAATTCAAAACATTTAAATTAGTAATGAACAACATTGTCGTAGGTGCTTAAGACCTGATACCGTAATAACTAGCTTGACCGCCAAGCGTGGTGATAACTGCATACGCTCTTTGAAAATATGCATGTACATTTCACTGTTGTATAATAATGATATAAGATAAGTATATATATATGAACATCTACTTTCTACGATAACACTATTTTAAATTGATTTTAAACAAACTCATAAAAACAACACACATTATAACAATATAACGTAAGCACTTGACATACACTTAAAGCGTTTTCGCATTACCTAAAGCCTTAGGCACTATCATTAATGACCGGAAGCTTTTATTATTTATTAATCACATTACACTTAAGAAGTTCCAGTTACCTGGAATTTCTTTAACGCACATGAGCGATGAAATAAAAAGTCAATTACTTTAATTGCCCACATGTGCGATATCACGTCATCTCGGCCCATCTCGCAAACGGAATAATTGCAACAATCTCAATCCAGCGCGCGGGCGGCGTGTGTGACGAAAAAGTGCACGGTCGGCGGGCCCAGTTGCATCGGGCGTGTTATTAACACTGTGAGAGGCTGCATTTCGTTACATAAAAAGCGATGTGTGCCAAGAAACCGTGTCGCAACTCATCCGAGTCCGTTACTCGAAGATTAAATAGAACAAAAACTGTTTTAGATCGTTTCGATAGCATCCGATCTCGCTTCAGATATGGATGCAATCTTTTTTTTTCTCGGAGGGGGAATACCATTGCCGAACAGAGGATTGTTGTGATTGGCAAACTGACCGGCCAAGAGATCGGCGGAGCTTTCTTCGTGAACCCCTTTGTAACATGTTTTTAACATGCCAAAAACATTCAAATCGATCGTTGTTCAGAACTTAAAAATCTGATAGTTTAAAATCTGATATTTTAATGTTAAAAAAAAAATGTAATGGAAGCTTTGTGTTGTATTCACATTAAAATGTTTTTCTTTTCAAGATTACTTTTTAATCAAAATTACTTTTTTAATCAAATACAATCCCATGTTAGATAAGCTACAACCATTGTAAAATACATTCTAGTCGGTATTTTCATTCTTTACATAAATTGTATTCATATAAAAAAAATATTATGAGGAGTTTCCTAAAATGTTTTTATAGCATTTTGTAGGGGCAAACAAGCATACAAGCCAGCAGTGAGTGGGCGATGACCACCGCCCATGGCCCTCGCAACCCTAGTTACGGGCGTGTCGCAGGCCCTGTTCAATCTGCGTCTCCGATACATATTTGTGACTACTGACGACCCTTTTACTAACAGATCGTCGTAACGTTACTATTATTTCATCTCTTCTGGTCTATTTGACAAGTATGGCTCATCTACAAACTTAGCCGAGATATTTTTATTTGAATTTGAACACAATAAGAAAAATCTTCGTTTCAAATTTTACATATTATTATTAATATTATATCTATTAAAAAAGATGTCTTTTATGAAACACGATATTATTTATACGTGCTGTGGGTGTACAATGCAGCTTTCGAATAGAAAACTACCGGGTTCATGTACCGACAGTGGACGAATCAAATAATGAATTTTGACTTCAGCCAAACTACACCACTACCACTATGCTTCAGCTAGTACGTCAAACATTCGTCCATATTGGTCAACAGCCCTCAATCTGCATTAGGTCAGCGGGAAAATCTATATATTCAAATCCCTCTAACTGACATAAAAGGATTGTGGGTGGATATCGGATTCTTGACGTTTGTGCCCTAATTAGACTCATTTAAAAGTTCGGATTGAAATCTAGATTTATTCTTTTCCAAAACTTACTGGTCCAATGCGGCGCAGTGAGCCTCCAAAATATAATAATGCAATAAAATCTTAACGGCACAACATCATAACGTGTTTGTCATCAACATTTAGTACGTTTTTGATTTAAACTCGTCTCTTATGTAAGTATTGCTCAAATTGTATGTGAGCCAGCAGGGCGAGAGATAGTATGCTGATGCAATGCTTATTATGCATCTGATTTTGGTAATATCAGGTTTTGGCTATTAGATTGTTAGAGTCTAGACGGGTTTTGTAGGTAACACATTAGGTTCATGTTGTCTATGGTTTTAAGTATTCTTGGTGTAATTTAATACAGTTATACACACATACGCATATGGTATGAATGTACAAATAAATATATTTCAAAATTAAAATGCACAAAAATCAATGAAACACAACATTACTGCAACAAATCCATTATACACATGCTTGAATTATATGTTTTGGAAAAAAAATGTCATTTTTAAGTGACAGATATTTAGAGAGGTGCTTTTTATGCTATGAGTAATATAAAATGTAAAAATGCAGAACTGAGAACAGTGCTTATTACAAATATACCGAGATCTTCTTTTAACTTATAGGTCTTCACGTCTATTTTGCCAATGATACATAACTTGGACACAATTTTCAATATTCTGTGTTAGCACGTGCGCGTGGACAGTAAATTCATAACTTAATACAATTTTCAAACATTTGCTTAATTATAATAATAAATCGACAATAAAGCGAACATAACGTAATGGAATATTGGGTTTACTCATTATAAAAAGGTAATGAGATATAAAGATAAACGAAGTCCGATTGGAAATGTAAAATTAAATTAAAGTAAATCATAAAATTAATCATTATTATTAAGGCATGAATATTTATTTTCTGACTCTTGGAAACCTTGTTTTCAATTGAACTTGAAATATGAAGTCTATTAAATCTTGAAAAATTTTTGCTCAATTATAGTATAAATAAAATATTATCTACTTTTTACTTTTATTGCTTAGACGTTCGATCCTTATCTGTATAAATAGATCAATAAATCAATTATGTATATAAATAAATAAAAATCATCAAAACTACTTTTTAGGGTGCCGTGCAAATTAATAAAGACCTTTGCAGTACAACTGATTTCAAAGAAATTTAACACGAAGATAGCTGTTACACAGCAAAGAGTAAAATTAATTATTTTAGAATCCCATGGGTTACAATTTCTTGATAATTACTAAGAAACTTTTCAATTTAACCAATTTTTCTGAAATTTTCACAATTTATTCTTCTTAATGCAGAGGGGCATTCGTTTTATTAATTATGTCTTGTATAATTAATAAACATCCTATAAATATAAATTTTGACCGATGTCAAGGAAATTTAGTAAAGAAATAGCTTAAATCCAGATTTTTTAAAAATCGCTATGATTGCACCGATTTCCCCAAAACCAACAGTTTTCCTTATTGCTTTCAGGAGAGTCAAGTTGGTAGCTTAGTGTTCTGAAGGAATTATCAAGAACTATTGTAGTTCAAAATCTTAAAAAAAAACGATCCTGGAACAGATCAGAAGCGAGAAGGGGCCCGGACTACATTGCGGGCAGTGGAAGTCGAAGCCATGATAGCTTCTACTAATATAAATTTGTTCAATCACTAATGCTTCCTAGGACCTCCAAACGTTGATATATGATGAAATATCGATTTCGGAAAAATGAGCTGAAAACAATTTCCTTGTTTTTATGACTTTTTTTAATTTTCTTGTAAGAAGTTGAAAATATGAAGGAAATCCACATATTTATAATAATAATACATAATTGGAATAAATAAGAAACGCCCATCCAGGTGGATCAGTTAGTATCGAATATGTCGCATTAAATTTGTATTACTCCACGAGAAAATCGTACCATCCTACCATGTTATTATTGTAGATTGAGGGGTTTGGACCACAAAAAGGCTTCGCGCTAGGTCAATATGGATTGTTTGAATCACCAATACAAATTTTCTTATATTAAAATTTCTTTTTACAGCGTAGTCGAGGGACAAACAAACAGGCGAACCATTAAAGAGTATATTGATGCCGCCATGGACACTTAGCACATCCAGAGGAATTACCACTGCGTTGCCAGGTTCTTGGGAAGAAATAGAATGTGTGATGGAGGGGCATCGAGTTGATGAAAGAGGGAGAGGGAGAGTGGCTCACCGGCACTCTTACTCACTGTAGTATTTCACCGACTGTACCGAACCATTTTTATACTGCAACCGAGTTGACCACAGCATGGCCCTACAACAGCCCTTCCAAATAGTTATTCCAAAAGTAACACCGCTCTTATCATTTGCTTATCAAAAACAAAAATAAAGTAATTACCGAACGAGATGAAATGTTTAATGACCGTAACAGTTTTGTCTCTAACTGCGCTTGCGAAAACCTCATTTAATATGACATATGACAGCACGAAATATGATTCAACAATATTATGCCAACTCGAAGATTACTGTCTCCTTTTTAGCAAACCGACAATTTAAACCTAAAACGGCGATTATGAAATGTAATTTAAACATTATATTCTCAAGAAGTGCTCTGCGGTCACCCGTCACTTTCATATACGTATTTAACAACCTTGAAATGCATTCAGTGCGTTACGAAATGTTACTATATCAAATATAATATTGTTTGAGTGCAACGTCGTGCCACTTTTGTTTCGAGCGGTCTTGCAAGTTTGATGTGCCTCACTATTTGGACGGTCCATAAGTTATTTCTTTTATTTTCCGTATGCTCATCGAAATATAAGAAAAGTGGATTAAACCATGGGATAGAGTTTGAATTTTGTACAATAGTCGATGGAATGTTATGGAAGTTTTACTCCATACTATATGATATGAACAAAAATGTTCTCGAAGTTTAATACAAAAAGAAATATTTCGAATAGTTATTTTCTTAGAAACCTCCGGTTTCTTTCTAAAATAAGAATAAAACGTAGAATCAAAGTGAAAAAATATGACAATCCAATGAACTTGATCGTTAGTTTAATCGCTGAAACTATTAAAGTAATAAATGTAACAAATTAATCAATCTCAATTATACTGATTACATTCTTATGATTGCAGAATTTATCGCTTCGGGTACTAAGGCTTTTTAATTCCATAAAATAAGTAAAAGTAACTTGAATCGATATTTTAAATGTTTATGGATAACTATTATGATGCTGACGGTATGAAATTTGCAAATAGTTAGTTGGCATTAATTTCGAGAGGGTGTTTAATAATTAATATTCTACCAGTTTGTATTATAACAAATTCACGAATTTAGATCAACTTGTCAGTAACTGTTTAGATAGGATCTATCGTAGTTATTAAGGAGTATATAAAAAGCTTTAAAAAGATTTGGCGCACGTAAAAATACTGGCGCTGATGCCTCCCCCTTTTCTTTTTGGCCTATGTCGTGACGCTCTTGCATTTCCAATAGCAAATATATACCTATGATTTTTCTTTGACAACAGGAGTATATCATCCTTAGAAGTAAACTCTGTAAATTATTATGAATTTTATAGGAATACTTGCACAGATATTTTATATAGTATAAAAATAGTGGGTTGATTTTAAATGCAGACAAATACAAGTTTACAAGGCAATAACGTAATATTTGTCCGTATTATTACAATTGCTCAACAAAACAAATAAATATTGTATTAGACGCGTTCCCTTCAAAGAACTTACAATAGTCGCGACCAAAAATAATTTTTGATATACATCTGTGATTGTATCAAAAATCACTCTTGGTCACATGTTAAACGTATTGATAATAAACATAATGAATGAAAACTTCTAAAGATTGGGATTTGTAATTCAAAACTGTAACTTATTTTGGAATCCAAAACCAAAATATTCTGTTCTGCTTTCTAGTGGCAGTAAGCTAGAATATCGCAGTACAGTTTGGTACCCACCGTACAAATGCTACGAACTTATTAGAGAAACATAGCAGAAAAGTTTATTCTGACATCTTATGTACTAGAACATGATTAATCTGAACGTCTCGATAAAAACTTCACGATTTAGTAGATATACGCCCCTTATTTAGTAAACGTCGTAAATCAAATTTAATTTTATATTCGCTATAGAACAAAATTATGAAGTTTAATAGCGAATTCCACACTGATTCAGTCATATATATTTTTTGTGTCATTCTCAAAAGATTCTGGGTATTTCTTTTCTTATTTGTATTACTTCATTGTTTTGTTTATTTTTTTTTTTTTGCTACATTTTTTGTATGTCTTTTATAAGCGTGCCTTTTATTAATAGGATATTTGGGGATACTTATAACTTATGTGTAAGAAATGTAAAACCTGTAGTTTACTATTCTATAATCTGTGTTCTTATTATTGGTGTTCTAAATAAGTAAATATAAATGGTTGATTTGTAATATGGTGTTCTAAATAAATAAATATAAATGGTTAGTTTGTAACATAATTAAATTAAGTAAACCTTTGCTTCAAATATTCTTGAGGCAACCAGAACATAACATAAAACATTCTTTTAGAAACAAATAAAGTTTATTCCCTTTAGTAAACCAAAAACATATAGACATGAAACAACAGAAACTTTAAATACCACTACGAATCATACAAAAAAAAAGGCATAGGAAATTAACTCCCTTTTCATTGACTAACTTGTATTAATGATAATACCAACTCTCTTGAGATTCCTGAGGATATACAAAATTAACTTTTATACGAATTTAAAATCTCTATTAAGCAAACACTGCACAAAATGGTAATACATGCAATCTTTAAATATTTAGAGGATAAATGGATATAATGAGCTCGAATTCTTACAGGTTTGTTTTTCAAATTTGTATATGATTGTGTTTCTATATAATTTTAGTTTGAAAAGAGCTTTCTTCAAGTTTCTTGCGAGTTAATTTTGAGGGATAATTGACTTAAGAAACGAGTGGAAATTTAAAAAATAAGTGCTAATATTAAAAACTTTAAATTCTTTAAATGTTATGATATATTTCGAGTGTTGTATTATAACCTGTCAAATGAAGTTATTTTAAATTTGAATTTGAATATGAGGGATACTGTGAAAGTTGGTACTGCTATTGGTCGTCAACGAGAATTGCGGCTGCTGATACATGGCACTCCAATCGATCAAAGCATAAAGAAAAGGGTCATCCAACAGCGGTCATTAAGGGCTATTCCTATTTATGATGATATAATACATTACATTAGAAGACCGTCGTACCTTGGGTGCGGCGATTTCAGCTGTCAGCTATCCGACGATGGCTTAATCGATATAAAATATTAGCACTTGAAAAACTCTCATAAAATTTACGTATTCATTTTGAAAACATGAACGAGGTGATATAACTTGCTGAAGTTAAATAATTTTCAAAAGTCCCAGGGGAAATTATTATGAATAAGGTGTTATCATAAACACGCCAAAAATAGTTCTAATTTCAGATTAGTTAGTTAGTGCCTAGACTTTATGTAATCGTGTACGTACTAGCGCCTCTGGCCTAGTAAGGTAATGACTCCTCCTTTCTTGAACGATTTGAAATTATAAGAAAGTGAAGTGCCTTCAAGGCGGACGAGTCGGTTTCTAAAGTGACTAACGTTAAATTGAATTCTCGAATTGATCGTTATTGGGACTGGTTTTTGGTCGAATGGTCTAAGTTCCCAAACGCCTTGGGTCGGCGTGGGGTCATTGCCTAATGCGCGCGTCTAAAAAGGAGGTCCGGCCGAAGAACGGACCTTCTATGGGTGTCATTATGTTTATGATCGGAATCGTTATTAAAACCGCTGCCAACCTAAGTAATTGGTTAATATACGGTCCTTTATTTACATCTAAAGAAAATAATAATAAATTTTATTATCACCACAAACAAATCTATAAAAATCATATAAATTATATTTTTCTCTTTGAATAATAAAAAAATAAAGTGTAGCTCTTGGTACAAAAATTGGACAATCCCCGTATCTTACACTGAATTTCTTAAAAGGCAGTTAAAGAACTTTCGGAAATCGTCTGACTATCATCAGTGATTTCAGATATCGCTATTTTTCATACACATGCTGAATGCGTTGACGGAGACCAACATCCCAACATCCCATAAGTCAGCTACTGCGAGAATTGACTAGTAAGCCTAGCGTTACCTTAAAGCGTATCCTCTTGATTAAAATACGTATAAAACTGTTACAAAATCCCAATGAGAGCGCCTAACACACTGCTGTAAGTAAATGGTGATGACGTCGTTGACTAAAAAGCTAATTGCTTTTTGCCCTTTTTGTTGTCCTACTCATCATGACCGAAACATGTCGTAATTTTCTTTGTCCATGTTGCAGTAAAGATTTTTCTAAAATATTATATCATTTATTCGATTCGTTGCTTTTCAATAAGATTTTGACCTTTTAGAATTCGGTTACGGCTATTGTTAAAATTTAACTTGCCATTCTATTATTCGGAACTGTATTTTATGCAAAATGTCATTCTATTTCAAATTACTTTTTGATATTCAGAAATCCTATAGCGTGCATATCGAATTTTTTAAACGAAAATAAACTGATCCAATACAACTCTATATGCACAAAAGAACACTTGTCTATAATCTTATTATTATTAATTTTATGTTGCATGCAAGGAAAATTGTCTTTTTGAACGGTTTCTAACAGAATCGTTCATATTACAGGTTAATCTCATAAATAATTTAAGTTATCGACTATTATTACGGCTATTATTACTTTATAAATTGATAATAGTGTTTTTCAAAGGTTTTAGATGTTTAAAGACTTTATATTTCGCTGTCTTTTATTTGGCTGTTTGTATTTCACCATTTATTTATCAATAATAATCAAACAAATTTAAATAAAAAAAGCAATACCAAGTCCTTTATTTCTTGAAAATATTCAATAGTTATACATGCAGTGTCCAAAACTATGACAATACAAGAAAGTACAAAAAACTACTAATGAAATGTTTAAACAGCTATACTTTATTTTGATATCAACAGACGTTCCACATTTAATATGAGTGTGTAAGTTACGTCCCTAGTATAGAAAGTAGCATTTTGACATTAAAGAATTAAAAACTTTTGAAAACATGTTTAAGGTGTTTATGACTCTACTTCCACCATTGTCCTTATTCACTGTAGATTCCCACGATGATTGCGACAGTAAAAACGTAACATAGCGACTATGAGAATGATAACGTAAACGTAGAATGGAATCCGAGAACGAAAACGGCACAAAACTAATTGCTGTAACGACCACATTCTATAAATCGTACACGGCTATCGGTCCATGTAATACAATACAATCTATTCTCGAGGTGAACTTGTATTCCATGATCCCTCTCATGTCTAGCCTGCAATTAAGTACGAATCGATAAAAAGAAGATTAAATCACTATTTCACTGCCAACAAAAACGACTCTCACAATTTTAAAAATTCTTATAACGTGACGTATAAATTCATAATCGCAAAAAACAACCATTAGAAAGTCTTTGATAGGACGCCTATAGTTACGATGCGTTGCTTAATTTTTCAAAGCCTTCGCGTGTAAAAATTAAAAAAAAAGAATTATTGAGCGTAAGCAATCGCCAGAGTTACTTTTCTCACTATAACTCAAGTCAGTGCAATCGGGTTGATGGATAGTGACGAGACAGTTAGCGGACTTGGTGCTCCTCTAGCAATTAGACTGGGCTGGAGGCCGCGACGCATCGCTTTGTGGCAACGTTCAATGTTCAATCACTGACGATACATTGAAGTTCTACGAAATATTTAGGGATTGAACAACCGCATGAGATTCACTGTTGATAATAGATGACTAGTATGGCGACAATAACAGCTTTTGCAACGTCATTATCTCACCAGATTTATGTTATATATAAGTTCCTACTTACCTTGCTTTTATAAAACGAGTGAACGATTATTTCTTATTATTAAATGCTTTTTAAAGTCAATATTAAGAACTTTGTGTACCGCATCACTATTAATATATATTTTATTACATATCGTTTACAGTTTTGTAAATTAAAAGTTATTAGCTTTTGCTGCAAACTAAAACATTTGTGGTATGATAGGTGAAATGCTCACTTTGACCACAAGTGATCATAGTGTGAAATCTTGGTCGGATAACAATTATTAAAATATTCATGCTAATAGATAGAGCAAAAATTCTTAGTTTGAGGATTGATGGTTTGTTGGCGAGCATAGTGAAAAAAATAGCAAAATAGACTAAAATTATTAATCTCCTATGTAATACAGTTGTAGAATAGAAGAAGTAAGAGATATCGTTCTTGGCATTTTAAGCATTTATTTTCGGTTAAGAACGAAAAACAACTGAAAATTGAAGTTAATGGTAAAGTTTAAGTAAATGTGCTAAACGAACGAACTAAATAAACGATTAGCACAATTCTAGATTTTTGAACATTGATGATAACTGTGAAATACCGTCATAAGAATGATGTGTGGGTTGGGTCGCTTTATGTAACAATGGCGATTGGCGAGTGAGCGGATGTACGGGTCAGGTGTCTTCATGCTCTCGTGTGCGTGTGCGCAGCCGTTCTGAGGCGACACGACGAACTTGACACGAAGGCCATTGTCAAATACGATACGACAAAACGTTATGGAAATCTTATCGCTGCAAATTTTGTTCCTGTAAGCGTTAGGTTAATGATGAAAACTGGGAAAAAATATATTACAAGCATGTTGCTTGCACATTTAAATTCTTTTGCCACTACGAAAAAAAATAACCTACAAGGATACAGAGGTCACCTTAATATTGATAGCGTCGCTAGAAATGCTGTTATATTTATTAATGTGTTGTTAATACATAAGAAAATAATTAATTTTGATAGTTAATTTTAATTTTATGTAAGTACCACACAAAGGCACAATTATAAGTATAGAGCAGAAGCTGAAATCAAATAAAACATAAATAAGTAAATAAGTCATAAATAATATTTAGCACATAGTAACCACTTCCAAGATGGTGAATTCGAATAAAAATCACCTAAGCAGAGATCTGGAGTTAGGATTAAAAATACTGCAAATGTGGCTGACACATTAAAAATATTTTATTTTCAGTACATGAAGTCTGAACAAAAAATGTAAACGACGCAAGAAATTGATATTATTCAGCACAATATCTCTTTATTAAATTTAAGTCTACACATTCAAGAATGCAACTTTTAATTCTACTTTCATCATGTATTATGGGAAAATATATTTGTTTGTGAATAATTAATTTGATTTCAGCAGAGATATCAAAAATAAATTCTAAAGGTAAATTTATTGTCCAAGAGATCGACATAGCAACGTCATCTTTCTCGTGTCGTCCCAAGCAATGAAAAGTCATTCTAATTAGGCGATGTTGTATATCGAACCGTGCATCAGACTCCTTTCTCCGTGGCTACGCAAGACGGGTGTGCCGTGCGCGCGCGCCGGTCCGATTGCTTTTGCAAGCGCGGATCGCCACTAGAGCGGTCTTACCCGGTCATTGTTTCGACTTCTTCCTATAATTGACATAATATGTTGTAGATCACATCTCTATTAGCCTATCGGTGTACAGCTGTTATGGCACGTTTTATAGTCCATCTGCGAGATGATCATATGTCGAAAGATTTGTGTAATAAGTCACTTGATAAATATTCAATATGTTTACTGAAGTTAATGTCGTATTTTGTTTTGCTTTGTAAAGCTTTAAAATGTAGTAGAACATCATTTTTTTAGTAGCCTGTTCGTATCAGATTTTGTAATATTCTTTGATTTTCACCACACTGTTCAGTACTTTGGTAGAAAAATTGCTAATGGAACAATTTATTTTAAACAGTATGGTTAACTTTTAAATAACGACCCTCGACTTACGGACAAGATAAGTACATAGAAATAAGGACATATAAAAATTCAATAATTACACATAAAAAGATCGTAAGATAAAAAAGAAACAAGAAAATTGGATATTGTCTGTCATCAGCGTATAGATGGCGCACGTTCCGAGAAAGCTGAATGATTTTATTATATATATAAAATATACATAAAACTTATATATTCAAAGGGCGTATATTACACACATTTTTTATTTAATTAGTTGTGAACAATATACAATGAAAATAGTCACGTTTGTATGGTCTTTTAAAATTAATTTGATTCCTGCGTCTTGAATTTAATAACTAAAAAGAACAAAATAAAACAATGCAAAGAGAATTTTTTTTGTAAAGAATTTATTTATTCCATATATTAAAATAAATGTAATGAGTTTAGGTATATATGGGGAATTTGCGATTATACAAAATACATACGCACTTCTTTTTTTTGTCATATATTTTCAGAGTTCTCCATTTCTACATCGGCGTCTACACAAAATTTCATAGGTCTAAGCTAAATTTCAAAATACATTTTTCCAGGCCATTAAACACCTCTTCAATTGCTTTTTTCAAATGCAGTCAGTGCATTTCCTGTGATTAAAACGTTTTCCTCTCGAGTTTGTTTTTATTTATTTTGGGCAACAAGAATGTCACGCGATGCCAAATCGAGACTAAGGAGGATGACCTTGTTCCGAGCGCCGAGTGCGCGGAAGCGATGCCGTGGTCAAATAGCATCATAAGACAGCCGTTGTTCGACTACCATACTATTCAGCATTGATGCTGTTTTGAACTCGTATGGGCACCGACACCAAATTATCAGATAGAAGTGTGATAGCAAAATTTTGTTCTTTGAGATTGATTCAATTTTTATTTTCAATTATTTGCTTACCAAAAGCTGAGTGTACACTAAAATAAGCTCGAGCTATAAAAATATTTGAAGACGCTTAGATTCAAAGAATATTGTAGCGAGTAGTATTTTCAATCTAGAAGAATTTTGACAACACTACTTAGAACTATCTATTACTTAATCAATATTAATTTTATATTTATGTACCAGTAGAGCACCACATTGCTCCTATCTGTGATAAATTCATAATAGAGTGCGCTATCCGCGGATCCCACACATGTTATTCCAACAATCTCATCAGATGCCATTGACACTTGACCCTCTCGCGCCGGCGCGTTGTCACGTGAGATCATTTGCTTCAGGTCTATTTACATCAAAATGGAATGTCTTGCGATGCCAGGCGTGACGGGAAATTCAAGGCTATTTACGAATTAGGGTTTCCACTTATCTTTTTAACATTGTAAATATAAAAATTATTTCTCAGGAAAATATCTTAACATAGTGTAACTTGGATTAATTTAACGTTAGATCTTCGGACCGACAAACTTTTGAGGTATACCCGCTTAGTAAGAAGTGTTTATATGGTATACCCAAATTAGTGGAAATAGATAGTTGTTCATCTTGAAAGTGCATTAAAATAAAACATCATATAATGTTACGTCTCTTGCAAAAGAATATTTAATAAAGGGTAAAATTATATTAAGTCGTAAACCTCATGTATTAATCGTCGTCCACCATGGCATCTTATGATGAACGAGATCGACTTAGACAAGTTAGACACATAAAAGACAAAAACGGGTTCTTATATTGTTTTCTTAATATTTAGTCCTATACTCTTTTTCTTCGGTTCAGGAATTTGATCATAGTTCCATACCAGGACAGTATGGATCGAGTGCTGGCCACCATCGCCACTAAGTCGACGACACCCTCCAAAATCGACAGCTGAATACTCTGAGATACGAAGAAACTGTTTTAATTCGATTAAGTCAAAAACTCATTAGACAGCTCCCTAGTGGTCAAGTATCGAACCGGACACTTTTGGCTCGAAATCAGCACCATATTTAACCACTCAGTCACCACTGTTCACATATAAAATAATTATTAATAATATTTTTGGTTTTTTTTTTTATAATTTATCTCATACCAGCCATTGCACGTCTGTGATCTTTAGGCAATCGATATTAAAATATCCTATTTGCTCTTCTCGGACTGATGCTGTTTGTCTTTCACTACCATATATCTATTAATAATGTTGCTATCACTTTCTTTCTCTCGCGTTACACTTTTGCACCCGTTATCATGTTTTTCATATTCGCTATACTTTAAATTACACTTTAACATATACTATGCCAGTTAAAATAAATTATACGAGCTTTAATAAGAGAAAACCAGAAAAAGGAACTGTCGCTTTATGAAATATTAATAATAAAATATAAATAACGTTTTCCTTGTTGAAACCCTTCTGTAGACTGATTTAAAAACTCATTCATATGCAAATGAAATTAAATAATTGATTTCATATAGTTCCTGGGTGAGCTTCTCGATGATATTTCAAAAGGAAACGATGAAGCCTCCATGACACTAAGACAAAGTTGTGCATGTGTGAAAAGCTCTAAATATCTGACAATGTGAACCCCGACCTACCCGCCCAGCGGAGCGATTAAGCGTAACCTTTATAAAAGGACCGTGGAATTAATCCCTTCTATAAAAAATGGGTGCGTGTACTTACGTACGCGCGTGAGAAGTTAGCTTCTTTGGCATCATTAAAAAATAGTATTTAATTGCATGCTAATAATTAATTACAATAATTAATTACTAATTAATAAATAATTAATTACATTTATTAATTTAATAATAAATTTAAAAATTACATTTATATTTATTAATTTTTTTAAATATTTATTATATTCCTAATTTAATATTCACTTTTAATTTTCATCAATGAGTTTTCATTAAATTTGTTCATTTCTTTTTATAAATATTTATTATTTATTCAATTTAATAACATATATTGAAAATTTATATTTTAATTTGATGTTCGATTTTAATTTATATCACAAGTTCTTTATTCAATGTTTTATTAAATTTCTTTTTTTATTATGTAAATATTAAATAACCAATACTAAATATTTAATATAAATAATTTAATAATATTTAGTATTAATTATATTGATTAATAATATTGTAATTTATATCAGTAAATAATGGATACGGATAGTTAACCTCAATTGCGCTTATATACTTTTTTAAGTGCTCATTGGAGCACTTAAAAAAGTATATAAGCTCAATTTTTTACATTAATATTTAGGAATAGTAAAAACTGTGCCATGAGGGGATCGAACCCGCGACCTTCGCGTTATTAGCACGACGCTCCAACCAACTGAGCTAATGGGCCATTGAGATGTCGTACGAAAAAACTATATATATGAAAAACCTGTTAATTTTGTGTTACACTGATGCGCGCGCATCTTAAAATTTCACTCTTATCATTTTTTCATAACGCGCCTAAAGAAGTATAACTTCAATAACTCTACATAAGTGGGCTGTAAAGTCACTAATGGTGAATTAAATTGAAATTTGTCAAAAAAAACAAAATATAAAAATGAAAACAATTTGAAGATTTCCTTACAACATGCAATAAAAGCAGTGACACAATTTTCATTACGCCAATAATTAATACTAACCAAGGAAAAAAAAAATCGTCCGACCGACATTTCCTCTATGTTTGAGTAATAAACACCATAGAGTAATCCTTATGAAATTTTAGGACCATTGCTTCAAAACGACGAGCGTAATAACGTAATATGCATAATATATTCACAATGTATTCCGAAATTTGTCGCGCGGAGGTCAGCCGAGAGCGGAATGAAGAACAACATTAAGGCAATTAAAATACTTCTGACGGCGCGCGACTGCTGATGAAATGTTTAGGGGTTGAAAAGGAAGCCATTCCGCTAGTGACCCGCGCATCTTGGTCACGTCACCCGCCGCTCCGGGTTCAGTAGCCAGGCTGGCCGACCGCGGCGCCGTGTTCAGACGATTGTCGTACGACACACGACAATCGAGAATGCGTTGTGAAAAATGTACCGTTCGGTTTTATTTTGTTTTTACCTTTTATTTAATGAGCGGTCTGTTCGTTTTAGGATGAAAATCATCAATCATCAAAGACAGGCTTTGTTATGAAAATCGAAAACATTTACGTCAAATGTAAATAACGATTTACGTTTGACGTATGTTCTGAATTAAAAATAGCTTTTTAGAGAAGTTCTATTCTAAACCTTGAAAATATTTTCCATGCCGTGAAATGAGTTTACGACGTATGAGTTTCTTACATCCATCGACGGAATAATAGAAAATAATTTATATTCGTCATTAATATTTGTTGTGTCAGATTTGTGTCATCCCCGAATCTTGACAAAATTTGACTAATGAGTGTCACTGAGATTTGACAATCATTAGCTAAAGTTCTCCGCTATCAGTAATCTAACCAGCTACTTTCGAGACTTGACTGCACGCCGCGCCAGCCGATCGACCACCAGCATATCCGCGTGCTATCCACCCACTTCGTATGTTCCCAATTCAAGCGCTTACTTGTCCTATTCCCAAAGCGAAAATTTGGGTTTGATACCCTTCAACAATTTGTAAAGTGGAGTTTACGACATGTTGCCATACTCTTCGAATAGCAGGGTACTAATTGTCATGTGCTTTGTCGCTTATCGCGAGTGTTTAGACTAACGGAGAGTTTCAACGAAACAAAAAAAAAACACAATTCATAAACGTTAACCGAAAAAAATTGACAGAATGTCCATATAGTATCTGTAAATTTTACAGTTAATTTAGCAGTTACCGTTCTTGTCTTTTGGTATAACTCGCTGATATCATATTATAATCTCATACCATTCCATTCATTCAGAGGTCAATTAAAATATAACAAATAAAACATAAGCAAAAAGTGGATAGGCAAAACGTCCTTAATCGTAGTTCGGTTTTAGAGCCCTTCTAACAATTACGAATAGAGTTCTTTATTTTATTTTGATTTAAAATAATAACGACCAATATTTTTTTGTATTGTATAATAGATATATAACATATGTTGCAAAGACTTCAATATTTTTGTACAATGCATAAAGTAAATATATTGAAGTCTAAATTTGTTCAGTAGGCTTATAGAATATTGCTGAAAATATTATATTTCTTGATGAATTATAAATATTTGTTAGATATGTTTAAAAAGCGAAAATATTGTAATTAATATGTATTAATAGCTCTAACAGTTTCTTTGTCACTTGTTTTTTAAAAAATTTACAAAACCTTGCTTTATGTGCATCTTACAATATACTAATGAAAAATGACGTCACAATTTCACTGTACTCCCTCTGTCTAATCGGCCATTTCAGACATTCATACCTCAGCTATTGTTACAATAATTTTTAAAGTAATAGCTGTACTTTTTTTAGTCAAAGAGGATTATTTAAAAACATAAACGATAATGTATGATGATGTGATGATGGCCATAATCACTAAATCAAGTAATTCATTACCAGCAACATTCCTAAACTTAGTTCTTTGCATATTAATTTTACATAAAAAAAATATAATGTTCGAAAATAGTCCTAATTAAATTTTATTTTCAATTACAATTTTATTTGTATTTTACGATTAGACATGGTATACGTGAGGGCTAACGTCTCATACAATCTATTGCCATCTGTATTTAACGTTTACAAACTGTGTTTTTTGATCACAGAATTAAAAAAAAAACATGCAAATAATATGTGCATACACACACAAACATATATATTTATGTAGTGGACATCGCATGTTGATAATAATCCAATAAACCCAAATTTGTTTCTGATTTTTATTTGCTTAGCAACTCTATAATCGTCACCCAGGTTATTTCATATCGAGTTTTGAGCAATCCTAAAAAAGGTCTATTTGCCTAAAACAGATGCAGCCAATGGAAATACACATAACTATGAAAATTAGGTTACAAGTCAGACATCGTAATGCAAGGTCCCCGCGACCTCTAGCGTTAGCACAACACTGTCGATGGAATTCTTTATTGAAATCGAATTTCAGGTATTCTAATTTTTTACCCACATTCGATCGCAGATGCTAAGATCGTTAATGACCGCTGTCTTAGCATTATTTAATACATTTGTATTTTTCCTTTTTATAAAATGGAGATGTTTTGTTGACGAGATTGCTATCCAAGAAATATTTTTGCAAATAGTTCAAAAAAATTTGCGTGTTTAGGGACGAAGTAAACTCAAGATTAAACATATACTAAACGGTATTGAGCAACGGGTAACGAATACACGAGTCGCTTAATTTGAATAGCCGAACTATCAATATAAAAATTATTTAGTACTAGCTGTGCCCGCGACTTCTTAACGCATTGACTTAAAACTTAAGCGCATGAACGTATGTATGTGTTTAAATAAACACATGCATATATTCATGTATACACATATAGATTCATGGCGGCCCTGTACATAAATGAGAAAATTACTTTCATTACTGGTCCTAAGAGGCAGGTTTTTAGATATCCTACAGAAATCTTCCATTGTTCTAGGTTAGGTTAGGTTAAGTTAGGCGCTATTACTAAAACTCCATGGGGTTTTTCTAGTACATAACATTGACTCGATATAAAAGATATCCCTCACCTAAATTTCAAGTAATTCGTACCAGCAGTTTTCGTATTATGTGCGTACAGATAGCGAGACAGACAGACATGGAGACTAAACTTTCCCAAATTGCTCATTTGCACAAATGCAACCCCGCTAGTAAACACTGGCGGGGTTGCATTCGGCGCCGGCGTCCAGCGAAAACTCGCCACCGACGCGAGCCAGCGCTCTGGGTTCGACATCGTTTGGAAGGTGGCCCATTTCCTCCCCTATCCATCGACTCTATACTCTCCATTAGATATCCTACTACAACCTTATACGAAAAACTGTATGAAAATTACTAAATGTCAGTGAATAACTGGCATTTCGTAATGGTTTTATATCGAATGAGTCATAACTCAATTTAAAGTCATATTTTAATATATTTTACTTCATTTGCAATGTAAAATGCATAAAATTATTACACGTGAATAAAATTAATACGGTCACGTGAAGTGATCTAGGCCGCGTAACGGATTTCGCGTTGAAGCGTATTTTATGCAAGAGACGCGCGACAACGTCCTTACGCGAAACACTCGTCCTAAAATCTGGTTATTATAAAACTGTTAATTTACTCGTCGCGTGTTATTTAACTATATCCAAATATCGTAAAATATTTTGATCGCATCAAAAATGAACTTACGATAACAATGTCATTATGCATATTCAATGATTGGAAAAGCTTAGAAGTGAGCCGACTTTCAAAAACTTGTATCGAATGAAATTAAAATCAGGGCACACATTTGTAAAATTAAAATATGAAAATAACATTAAACAAGAAATTCCATTCGACTTCATCTGGTTTCCAAATTTTAATATATTCAAATATTTATTTCAAATTAGCTATGTCTCAAAACCAGTTAATGTGTCATTTGTTAGGTTATATTTACCATTTTTTAAATCAATCTTTATGAATATTTACGCAGCTGTGCAGTTGATAAAATGGTGTATTAAAAAATATGTTTATAAAATAAAAAATCACACCGACGTCGCCCCATCGGAGCGTTCCGAAGCTTGCTGGGCGCGGACAAAGTAAAAGTGAAGCGGTCATCCGCCCGCCGCGCCCGGTATATAAGTCGGGGGCGCCGGCCAAGGCACCATTGCAGCCGGGACAGCGCAGTCGTTCACGTGTCTAACAGTCAAAAACACGCACTTAACAATGGCCAAGTGGAGTCTTGTAAGTCTCGACGATAAATAGTAATAACGTGCAGTGCAGTGAAGTGAACGCATCTTGGCGAATATTTGTGAATTGTGATATTTCTCTTTCTTCGTTCGAGGACACCGCCCCGAGTGTGGATTTGGCGGTCGCGGACGGGGCCCGACGTCGTTACTCTATAGTTACCACTGATAACATTACGCTAAGTCGGTTCCTATATAAATTCCCATGCTATATACAGGTCGATCGTATTTTTCGTTGAAATCTCCCTAAGAGACGAATTTCGTGTGCGCAACGATTTCGCAGATGCTTAAATATTCATCGGGTTACGTGAGGCTCGCGTCGACCGGTGCTCGTCCCGCGGCGCGTCACGCTCCGATTTGAGCCTAATTGATTGCGTATCACGCGTGTAATCGGGGAAGGTCCATATTTGTAACATTATTTTTTAATTGAGTATCTAATTATTTTAATGAACACACTCGGGTTTATATGTAACATCGATTAATGACTTCGAAATCTGACTTAATCAACAATAATCATCGCATTAGTATTATAACAACAATTATATTTAAATCTATCACATACTATTGTATTCCCGTTATGTTATTAGTAGATTGTTCAACGAGTATGCTACTGGTTTGCAGTTGGTGGTATCCGCGCTGATGGGCTGCGCCCTCGCCGAAGCTCCGGTCGGCTACAGCTACTCCGCTCCGTCCTCGTACATCGTCGTCGGCGGAGGACACGGCTCCGGCGGACTGAGCAGCGGCGGCCATTACACCTCCGTCCCGGTGGGCCACCAGACCTCCGAGGGCTACAACGTAGACCCCCATCTTCTGGAGAAAATCAAGCACATCGTCCTCAAGGACGAGATCCAGAACCAAGCTTACCAGTCGTCTTCGTTCGGTCACGGCTCCCACGGAATCTCATCCCACTATGGAGCTCCCGCACCGGTATACGGCGTGCCCCACGACAGAATCGTGGGCATCGAACTCGACCACATCCAGCAGGGCATTCAAGTGGCTCAATACCATCAGGCTGAAGAAGGCTACGCCGGTGGATACGCCGGCGGCTATGCGGGAGGTTATGCGGGCGGTTACTCGAGCGGTTACTCCAGCGGTGGACACGGAAGTTATTCGGCCCCGTCCATCGGCTACACCACCATCGGCATTCCATCGGGCTCATACGGTGTTCCTTCTGCCCACCATCATTAAAGAAGACACCTCTCGACCCTCAGTCATGTCATATCATCTCATCAGAGTTAATGTTATAGAAAATCATGTGATCGCACCCTAGCTATAATATGTATTATATTATTTGTTGTTAATGTATTATTATTTCTGTAAATAAAACTTTTTCTATCGAATACGATATAAAACGAATATGTTGTTTCATGTTGTCCCACGTACAACAATAACCTTAAAATTTCAAAGTATACATTCATCGATCTTATTCACCAAAAATGACTTCGCAGCAAAAAGGAGGGCCCTGGAACGGGTTCGAATGAGCTGGAATCCGCGAAGTCGTTGGGCAATTCCAGTAACGAAATCGAAAGTGTTCGATCAGATGAAGGCGATATTAAAATGTAACTTGATGAGGGATCGGCGCTGACTGGCGTGACGCAACGTGCACACACACACACACACACACACACACGCACGCACATACCAACTTACACCTTTCTTTTCGTTCCATTTTACATATCGGCGCGGAGTTCGCACGAGATGAGCATCACATATTTGACGTTCACTTTCTTACGAACGTGACATCATCGTTTACACGAATAGCCGTCGAACGACTCGCGAGATACAGCCGGTTAAATAACGGATTACCCGATTTTATTGCGTTAATTTATACAGCGATTCACTAGATTTCGGTTACATTTTACGGTGATTCGGACACATCAATGTCAAGATTTTAACAGATACGTTGTTACAAAAGCGAAGCCCGTAAAAATAGGCGACAACACTGACGCAACCGCGGGCTCGGGCCTAGTTGATCGTTCATTAATAAATATTGCACAAAGAGATCTGCTACCGGACTTTCCTTTTTATTTTGGAGTAGCGATTAACGGTCCATTGTCTGGCGGCGGGCATCCTAAAAGCTTGAATCTGTAAATACTTTCACGTCAGCGCCAGCGTATTCCGCCAGGGTTTCGGTACCAGCCTGCGTTGCGCAAGCGCGAAGGCTTTCTTGCTCTGTAGATTGTAGTAAGGCTGGTTTCGAGTGCAATTTAAATTGTATAATCTGTTCACCGTAATTCCACGCTCGTAAATATGCACCTTCATTTTTTAATGTCTCGAACGTCGGACAAAATTATATATCGTTAAATAAATATTCTGCATTTTGCGGTTGGTACTATTTAAATAATATTTGTTTACTGTGACGTATATATGCTTATTTTATTTTAGGTAAACTTCTGTGGAAATTAAGTGTCCATACTTAGTTGAATTTATGTGCGTAAATTATGTTGAATATGTGACTACAAGCATTTGTTGTTTCGATAGCCAAGATAAATAATCCATAATTCCAACAAGAAGATTTATTTTTGTTTGTGAAGGATTAACTTATTGCACTAACAGTACATTTTTGTTATAATCTAGTAAGATGTGAAATAGTTGATACTTTTACATAATCGTATTTGTGACAAGAAACCATAAATAATTTATTATATGTGATTCCGAAAAATATTTATGACTAGCTGTGTGTACAACATCATATACACGGAATTTACATTTAAAAATCAACAAATTTTTCGTGAGTTGATTTTGATAAAACAAACTAGGGATTATTTCATTAAAAGAGTATATTTCACGGTCAACTTGAGGGATTGCATATAAATATGTAATCCCTTATATTTCACTGTGAATTTTCCATAAAGAATGGTTCAGTAGTTTTAAAGATAAGCGTGTTCAAACATACAGACAAAGGTTTTAAAAACAATCTTAATGTATCCTGTTACATATCCCACAGCAACGTAACAAATTTTTGGCAAATATTATCAATATCTGTTATAAGTTTCAGACATGACGGTTTACGTGTTTAAGTATACCGGTCGACCATTCAATAGACATGTTATAGTCCGATTTAGTATACTATTCATCTAATTACTGAATATACAATTTTTTTTAATTTCTCTACAACATCCGACCGCTGAACATCGGTTACCTCTAGCATAGGCACCGAGCTGAACTAATTCTTTTGCCAAAAACATGATATTTGAAGATTGTGCTATGCAAGTATAGTTTTCATCACGATATTTTCTGATGCCGTCGAAGCGAGTGATGATTGATATTTTCAATCTGCATAGAGTCTAAAGACAATCTACAAAACAGTACTGTCGAATTGTCAGAATTTGAACTCAAGTCCACCTACGTCACAGGCAAGCATGCTAATCCCTAGGTTATGTCGTATTTTGTTAGTCTCGCATCAATTTATAACGTCGGTTTCACCATTGATTTACTTCGAACTTAAGTCTGTTTGCTTCAGATGGAACTGACTTATATCCGTGACTTAGGTATGGGTAAATATCTATTTCAGTATGTGAGGTCAGAAAGTATTAAATAACAGCAATAATCAGCAATTTAGGCTGCAGTTCCTATCTTGGCACCGATGACGCAACTGTTCAATTGATGATCTTGTTAGCAATTTCTGCGCGATGAAAGTAGTCATGAGTGTCGAAGACCATCGCGATTGCAAGCAAATCGCTGACCTCAGACTAAATTCTGATGCAAATCCTATTGTCAACTCACTCAGAAATGGCGAAGCGAATGATTGGTATTTTTATACCTAATATATATATATACATATATTAGCTCGTATGGTACCCTTGTACCCTCGTGACCCCTAATGGTACCCAGAGCTTGAACTCTTCAATGAAAGATGAGAGGAATAGAATTATGTTTATTTGATCAGCTCATCAATATCTCTGCTTATTAATGCGTGTGTACTCAATCTATCGCATTAATGTTTAACTGTCACTGAGCCGTAGTGGTTTGGCCAGCACCGTTCCGGCGCCACCCCGTCCTCGTGTATTCTTAGCATCTGTATCTATGAGTTATGTGAAGAAAGAATTCCAATCATACCATCAGCCGTCATTCCTGATTCAGTTCATGTCAGAAAGCGAAGCGCAAGCGCAAGCGCGAGTATAGTTGTCTCTCTTCACAAACAGAATCTCCCTTCTATACTTCACCTCTCTCACATAACCTTTAATAATATATATATAGATCATGGTAGGTTTTTCTTCCTCTTCCGGTTTTTCTACCGTGCCTTCAGATTGTGAGCGCGGCGGAACGGTGATGGCCGAGCCACTGCGGCTCAGTGGCGGCTGATATCTTCTGGCAGCCAATCAAGCCTACGGGAGGTCGACCAACTCCAATTTTTTATGGAAATGATTTTTTTTAAGTTATTTTTTTTACAAGTAGTATGTTTAGTCTCACTGGGTGGTCATCTTTTTGGGTGGGATTTTTGGTAGTCGAGTACACCCTGGCAGCATGGCTACGCGTCTTGATACGAAAATTATAAGCATATACAATATGCATTTGTTATAAAAATACTAAGTATTAATAAAAATGTAATAATCCATACGCCTGTTTTTAAATAGAAATTCATTAAGTAATGCTTGTGTTTTTTATAGCTTAACTATTAAATTACGTGGTAGATAAGTCCACCTAATTGCAAGGTAAGCATCATAAACATGGAACGGTATGTATTTATAATACTAGCGTTATATGGTCAATTTAATCGCTCCAAACCTGAAGTGAGAGATTGTTGTCAATTTAAATATTGAGTAGTTTTAAGGAATGGTCACAATAAATTTATTGAGATATCTGTCAGAGGTCAAAGACTTTCTGACAGACGTGTTAACGATCTAATCTCTTTCGTAGCCAATTTAAGTGGAACAGCCATCTAAAACCATTACAAATGCGCAACAACATTCAATCCCATAGTAAAAAATAAAGTTAAGTTTCTTTAATGTTGTCTACATAGAAAATAACCACTTTATTATCTATGAAATTTGAGATTTTATAGAGCAGTTTCATAATTCATAGTATATCCATGAACGGTGTTGTAAAATATTAATGTAAATAATTACTGGAGAGAGAAGGCGATTTATCGCTATTCGGACGTGGCAATATCCGTAATACATTTAGTGTTAAAGCTTAAGGATCCACTGGGAAAACTGTAAGCGCACTGGTCTAATATCCTTGTAGGTCTTCAATAAAATATATCGTAGTTAACCTGCACGTGACCTATTACTTATGTCGATTCATTTGTCGATAGCACTCTAATTACATGCAAATTCTAGTAATTTACAAAATATGTATTTTACATACATATAAAATAGTCTCTAAGTTTTATATGGCGTCTTTGACTTTTGCAGCTTATATATAGTATCATAACAAGTCATACAATGTAAGATTTTCATGAAAATTATTTAATTATTTTTCCTTATATTTATATTTTTTCATTTCTTTGTAAGTTTGAATATAATTGGTTGATATTGTTCCTATATCTATTGAATTTTATTGATTATGATTGAGAATTAATTAATGTCTACTTATTATTTCCTAATCAAACCTTATTCACTTATAAAATAAATAACTAATTACTAATAATATAGATAAAATAAATATTTTTATTAGAAAAACAAAAAAAAGTACAGGACGTGTTTATTCAAGATTTTGTTTTACGGATGTGAAGAAATTAACAAGCAACTATCCAGAGAATAATCAGAGAAATCAGCACAACTCCTCAAACCAGTAAATGGAGGGGACAATGAATAGACCTCATCGCTGACATGGTACAATTTCCAAGTGGATTGACCACCTGAAGTATAAGTCAAGGGGCACCGTTGCTTACAGGTGGCCCAGGATAGTTCGTTGTAGGAATCTAGGAACGAAACTGGATGATGTGGTAGAGCCACGCTGTTATTAACTTGATTGCAGCACGGAAATGGGTCACCTCGACGATGATGTACATCATTCTCACAGAATATAGATGTGAAGTAGCATCTTCCGTTACTGCTTTTCGTCCGGTAAGTAAGAGTTCCGGTGGCCCATTCCCCCTTCATCACCACACCCCTCCAGACATCCGTCCGTTCCCCCTTTATCAGATATTCTATTCCTACTCAATAAGCCGGCTTTTATGGGGTCGCGAGTGTCCACAGTCGGCGGCGGTATCGACGTCGGTAACCACACACTGTACTCTGAAGGGCATCGCGTGCTTCAGTTTTAGTTTTACGTATTAGTTCACAATATACAAGCCACTGTCGACTACAATCCGAAGATGTGACAGACAGAAAAAATCTGTAATGCAACAGACAGACTACTTCTGTCTATATGTTTACGTTTTTTTTTTAATATAAATTTATACAATACTTAACATTAAATACGAATTAATTGCTATCTTTTCTTTTGTGTGCTAAAGCACAAAATAACTTAGCGTACACAATGGCCTGTAGATCGTTATTAGTTAATGTACAGTGAACATATCACAGTAACAATTTATTTTGAAAAAGAAGAATGGGCGCGCGGCGCACTCGCGTCATTAGCGTTTATTAACTTCTGCTCTTTGTCGTGTAATGTCGCGTAATATTGATTTCATCATTCATAAGACGTCGTTTTAGAGATCATGCTATACGTTAAAATCTACTTATAAATAAAATAATTTTATATAATAAAATATTTCATAATCGTAACAAAGTTCCTCATTTAACAATTGAAATGTAAAGTTTATTATTGATTAGAATTATCAAATTGGCATTTAGAAAATTACAGCGGGACAATAAGATGTCATAGTTTCTTTCTAAATAATGATTAGAGGCGGGTCTTTGATTTTATACGTTATATTCAGTCTTGCTCATATTTGCTACAGTAACATATTTTGTGCCTATTGTTCCATGATGTGTATCTAGTTATTTTGTTAATACTTATTCAATTTTTCTTGTTCTGTCTGGTGATCTCATCGAAGGGGCACATTGTCTCACAATCGTATTACAGATAAAGGGGCTTGGGCTTGCCCTGAAGCTATGAGCCTTCCTCTACGAGATAGAGACTGTAAACGGCCGTCGTCAGCGGCACAGTGACAACGTCCGGGACCGAAGGCTTTACATTCTCTTCTCGGCAGAGAGCGAGTGTTTCACGTAAGTAATAATAAAGTAACAATTCGGTTGTAATCAGCTTTAGAACTGTCATCTGATTGACAAGTAATGCGCCGACCGCTCGCCCAAGATTTCACGTAATTTTGCAGCTATAGTTAACAATCATTTAATTCAATCATAAAACGCGCGCTCTAGAAATACGAATTTTGCATCATAAATAATTTTGGAGAAAGCATTTATCAGTTTTTTAATATTTTGCTGATTACGGAACTCAGACCCCAATACAGTGGATCTATTTTATTCGAAATTTGATTAAAGAAGCAATCAGACAGACAGACGGACGGACGTGCTAGGCTTTTAAATGCACCGCTCTTACGATTTCGATACGAAGCACCGTGGAACAGATAAAGCAAACATCGGAATTTGCTAGCGGCTCAATACGGCAATGTGGTATCATAGTGGATTGTACAAAATTGTAGAATAGATGTTATCGCACCTGCGCGGTAGATGGCGCCTGAGTCGATCCGCGGGAGGTGCAGTATTCAAATCGACTTTCACTGCATTGTTCTGATATTCCGGCCGAGTTTTTGGATCAGAGCAATCGTGTTGAGCCTTAATCGTATTACATTTTTTTATTTTATTGCTTCTTCGATCTGTGCTACCACTTGAAAACAATCGTGTTGTCATTTAGATTTAAAAATAAAAACTTGTGCTTCAATACTTCCAAATTTTAATTAGAATCATCATTGTTTAAGAAATATCCATGATTAACATAAGGTAAAAATTGTCTGATTTCTTAAAAAAAATTTAATATACATCGTATAACTTTCTTGGTTTTTTATATATTATAATAGCAGAGCTAGCTAGACGTAGGTGGCATGTAAGGCATTCGGTCTCCGTCTTAGTCTCGCGAATGTCAGTTCTCGTTGTAGTTGAAATTCGATTGTCGAAAATTGGGAGCCGAGACGGACAAATACTAGAGTCAATGTGAAAAGGGAGTAGAGAATGTGAGGAAGGAAAAAGTCAACCAGGGCTCACGTCCAAGTGCAAAAGACTCGATAGTAATAGAAAGTACATTGTTATAAGTAATGTCATAGAGAGCCTACCGAAATTCGTAAGGAGACATATTGAAGAACCGATCAAACACGCCGGTTGGGTTCGCCTTATCTTTTATTAAAGAATTGGATTCCTGGATATCATCAAAGAACCCAAGAGATATCCCCCAATGCTACGCTCTACGATGTATATAACGATATTACGATAAAGTTAATTATGGTGGTTACCGACGCCGCATAACTACACACTAAAGGTAAATGTCTTTAGTGTGTATCCATGATCCAATGACATCAAACACTTGACGATCACAAGTAACCGAGTGGTTAACATCTTGCTCTCGATATTAGTAATAGGTTCGTCTATTTTCAAATATTTTTAGTAATGTGTATTTAAATCTACATCGTTGATCTTCCCCTTGATGTGTGTTCGTGAATAACGTTTGATATCGACGGAGTATGACAACGTTTTAGATCACCAGACCGTCCTCGAACTTTTTCCAATTCCATATTTCAGGATAATTAATTAATTGTCTTGAAATGTTGGATCATATCTGAACAGAAAGTTGAAATTTCTCATCTTGAAAAGATAGAGCTCCAAACCGTATCTTTTCTGTAGTGCAATAGAAAAGAAAGCGCCGAACCCACCTCCCCTAGATGAGATCACGCGGGCCACGTCCACGCGTACGCAACGCGACACGTATTCGGACTATAAAATCTGCGATAAAAGCAAAAGTTGTTATGTCCGACGTTCACTCGCCGCGAGGAGTGCACGGCCGGCTCTTGCATAACGCGCATGCCCGGGATTCTCCGGTGCCATGCAACATAATTAATACCTATCCGATCATGAGAGAAGCATGGGCGGAAGCGTAATGTGCTACTTCTTTAGAGACGCAGGTGGAATGAAAAACCGACCGAATTCTGTACCATTCAAATATGAAGGGTTGGGGAAAAGGTTTTTTCGTATTTTATACAGAAATTTAAGATAATTTTTCATATATTTTAATAATTTTATTATATGAATATGCCATTTTGTTCAATAACTTGTTGTCATTTTTAGGTAGAGTAACATAATCCCATTGCTGTAGAAATTTTGGGAGTTTTGATCGAAAAACTGCGAAAAGTAGTTTTGACATTAACTCACTTGATGTTAACTTGACATTACTAAATAATTCTAAACAAACCGAAACGGGCGAAAATCTAAGCGTGCAAGGACAAGGTTATACGTTGGATGCATTAACACTTACCAACCAAACTCTCAATATTTGCTGAATGGCTAAAGATGTATATGTATGTGCACCTTTTTTGTTGATCAATTTCTGCCGTTTTTTCTCTACTTCTTGCTTGAATCTCATCAACAGACTAGGTAGTACATAAGCCGAACTAACTAATCATAAACAATATCGTTTAGCCCGTTCGCATAAACATTTAAATCAAATCATTAACAACTAGAAATGTGTAAATGTAGAATGTCCGTTTGTGTATTTTTATTACGTCACCTTATTATAAGCTGTATGCTTATTATATTATATTACATACTCTATGCTTACTATATGACCAAAAATACATGGGAGTAGTCAAAGATAAAAGTCTTCGACTATTCCCATACATCATCTGTCATCAGTATACAGATTTTGGAAAATACTCATATATTTTTGTAGGATAAACGAGTTTTAACGCGTCATACGAATTCCACGAATATCACGACGAACATTTTGAATATCTTGAATTTTCTATCAAAATTACGGTGAAAAACATATGGGAATTGTCGAAAGACCAGAACAGCCTACAGCAAGATGTTCCTGTGATATTTTTTCGTAACGTGATTCGCGTCAATCTAACTGAAAACTTCACCTGACAAGAAACATAATAACGTTAAACTTCTTTATAAATATAACGTTAGTGAATTTTCACGTCTTTACGTATTACAAATAATATTTCCGCTCATGAGCTGACTTTCACCGGCGGTTGATTTTTTTTTTTTAAATAATATATTGATTTGTAACTTATGTAGCTACATTGGGATACACAAAGAACGCGCATTTAAACCGATTTGTTCTTAAGAAAATACACAATTTAAAAAATTGCAGTGTTTCCAATTAGTTAAACGTTTATATCAAATTATTTTATCAGGTTGAATAGTTATATTTGCATATCAAACTTGTCAAAATTCATAAATCGTTTGATATTAATTACAATTTATTGAGGTCAAATTAAAATATATACATTATTATTTAGGTATATCAAGAGAAAAAAGTTAGCCGCTGTTACGTTTTTCGCCCGAAATTGAACTGAATTATTGTTGACATTAATTTTCATCTAGACGTCTTTTCGTTTCTCGAAATGATGATCAATATTGCCAATCAAAAGGAACAATGATCAAGAATCATGTCCTTAGGAATGTTTTTTTAATTCGCCCCTCGAATTTAATTTTCTTGTAGTGACTTAACCGTCTACATACGGTCAGTATCTGTCAATAGCCCGATGAACTTGTTCAATTGTACATTGTATAATTAATTTACTTTTTTTGAGATCTACCAACTGCCTCTCAATTTGATTATCTAAGCTCACCAACTTCTGTACCGGCGTGCATTTAAGTGAACGGATTGCGAAGAGGGTTTATGTACAAAATTATGGGTATATATATACCATATATATATATATATATATATATATATATATATATATATATATATATATATATATTATACTTGGGTTCCAGACGTATCGAATAATGTATTTCATAGTAATTACTCGTGCTTTATGTTTTTAAATTAATGTGAATTATTTATAAAAAATGTGATGTACTGGTAAAATCACAAAAGTCAATTATCCGGGACTCGCTTTGAGCGGACGTCATTATTTGTCTGTGGTGACTGAATGCATTTCCTAAGCCAAACATAGAGTTACGTTAGGCTAGAAGAGGATTTCTTAATTTTAAATTTAGAAGATTTTTGAAATAATGAAAGCATTTGTTATTTTTATTTAATTCATAAAGTGATGTTTGTCCGATTTTCTGTTGTTAATGTTGTTATTAGCTATGACGCAATAAGCTCCCACAAGCTTAGCACCCGATGCAATTATCGTTTGTAATAGTTCGACAATATTGTTTTATTTAATACAATTATTTCTTAATTTCTCATTAATTCATAAAATTGAAAACGAACAAAGTGCCATTATGTGCTGCATTTCATAAGTATTTTTCTAACAATATATCAGGCCAATAACAATTGCCAATCACATTTTTTTGACATATTGACATGAGTGTTGCTTATGGTTTAATATGTTTCTATAATTGCCTTTCTTTCTTTAATATTTACACTGTCAACAGAAAGTATTACAAATAAATTTCTGTTCATTGTTGTAGCAAGAATATACATTATAATTTTTATTATAATGCTATTATTACGTATATTACTATATATTATTATACATATTATTACACGTTAATAACTAATAATTGTGATATAATATTTTAAATTGGTCATTCCATACTTTTGAATAACCCGATAAGCACTGTGAATTTGAATTGAATTTAAAAATTTTGAGGTATAGTCATTATTATATCTTAAAACTTTGGTCAACTAATGAAACTCGTATGATATTTTTTAACACATAAATATGGGATACTAACTTTTACAGATATAAGACCTTCCCGAAACAAAACGTAACCCATAAATTTAAATCTCGTTATAACAGGGGCTGATGTTCTGAGATATCTTACTCTTATTTGATTTTCAAATTCGCGTTTGATTAAACTCCCAAAAAAGTGGACTTTTAAATCAAACTCATAATTAATAGTTATAATTGAAATCTGAGATTCATCTGATCGCCTTCACATCCTTAACTTTATACATGCGAAGATTGTTAAGTTAAAATACGTAGTCATAGTTAGGGACTGAGATTCTTTCTCAAAGACAAAAGATGTTAAGAATGGCGTAACCAATTTCGGGGTTTTTGTCAGGGTTAAACATTGGCGACAACATTTTAAAAACTTGAAGTATTTTTTTCTTCAATATTACTATTTTTTTATATTACTATTCGTTCATAAGACGGTTATTTCTCGAGCAAAACGAACAAGAAACTTGAATGTAGCTCTTTCAAACCAAAACTATACGGAATTCACAATCAAATCAATCATAAAACTATTACACAAACGACACACCAGTAGAGAGTCAAGCTTGTTATTCCATTTATCGTCTAAATATTCCGAGGTTGTACAACCCCTTCCTTTAGAGTGCTCCGATCAACAATTCATCCAGCGCTCCAACGCGAATTTAAGTAACATATTTCAGTAAGATCTTTATGACAACGAATTACTGAGTTCGGTAAAAGTGCGTAAGCCGCCTTATATTTTTATTGCAATGTTACAAGAAACAAATTGTTTTCTTTACTGTTTCTGCCATTAAATTAAATAGTCATTTAACTTATTTATTTTAGTCAAACCACAATTCACACATGCACGTTAATTTGTTAAATATTTATTATATTAATTAAGACTCTGTAAAGACTGCAACTTTAGGATACTTGCCCTCATGCTGATTGTATATTTTTTTTGGGCGTGGTAGCTATTCATATGAAATAAAACTTACATAACAATTAATTTTAATTTAGAATCTTAAGAAAAAGGTACGTGGAGAAATTCCCTTGCTTCATTATCTTATCTATAACTTTAAAGAAATACTTAGGCCAGTATAATGGTATTTTGTGAAAAAAATCAAAGACGTGTTCGTACTAGTATTATTTTTTTATTGCATTGTTTAACTTGGAATTGACAATTCAGCCAAACTCCTTAGCATTTTTCGCCCAAGGACGATTTTTAGATTTTTTATAATTTAATTACGAATTACAACAACTCTTCAATCAATAGAAGACTTTTTTTTATGACAGATGGCGATTCAATGAGTAAATTAAATAGACGCTTTTAATGTCACTCTGATTTTTTAAAATTGTACGTTAATTATTATAACAAAATACGGCCATATTTGATACCTCACGCTTAGCTTACTATTGAACCGTTGACTGGTTGAGATAAAATTGCACAACATCATGCAACAGATACATAAATATCTCGTAATAATAATATTAAATACTACTTCATTTAATAATTTGGTAATAATGAGTCTTTTTTATTATTATTGGTGTAACGGATTGAATGGATGATAGTGTATTATTCTGATTATATGTTAATTTATTAATTATGCAGTATGTTCAACTTAATATAATATGTTTACGCAATTAATTAATTATGCATTTAACACACTGCTTATCTGTATTTGTTTATGTCAGATGAGAAACATTTGTTCTCAGACAAAGACATAAATTATTTAAAAAAAATCTTACTCTATCAACTCTATGGTATTTTGAGAGCGGTTGCGTGCACGCAGCACGATGTGCTGCGCCGTGAGAGGCTGTCCACGTCCATTAATACACTCGTATTTATTTATGAGAGTAACAATATGATGTCTCGTTCTTACATCATACACGTAAAAATGTGTATTTGTATACTTAACACATTACCCACGAACTAAGTTATACACATGTATTATCAAACGTTCTTATTGAATTAATTATTAAAAAAATTGATTATCTATTGTTATTTGATATTCAGAAACATTGTTTTTTAGTCAATAATTTTAAGGAAATTTATAAACACCATTTTTATTTTTATTTTTCATCTTTAATAGTCATTTGGTAATTTCATAATCAAATTTATAAAAACACAGTATTTAGAGACGCTGTTGTCAGTTTAAAAAGTGCTATGCTAACCACCACTTCTTTTTCTGGGTTAGCGTAATTAAACTAGACGGCTGTTTGCAATAATTTAGTCTAAAAGAGTCACAGAACGGATTTGAGATGCTGAAATTCAAATTTATGAACAATGACGTCATAAATATGTATAAAGATTAAGCGTCTCTCCCACCGACTCTTTTTAAAGTCACTTTAACAAAAACAGCTTTTAGCCCTAAAAAACGTTACAATGAAGACGTAGAATGCAAAATTCATTTTAAAAATGACTTTTTATAAACATTTGTGTACCCTTTACAAATATATCGATCTTTCTCAAATCCCATTACATTGCCATTTCTTATCTCAATTGGGAGAATAAATGGCGTATATGCTACTCCAGGACTTCTCTCTTCTACATAAACTTTTGCATGTTGCCAGCATAATTTTAAAATTAATATCTCCGACACAAAAAAAAATGAAAACAAATTACAGTGATGTATAAAAATTCAATCATTGTAAACGCACCGCACAACTCTCTATTACGAAACCGTGAAGGAAATATGACCGACTAAAATATAGATATTCGTATTCGAAACGTAATCCGGCGGACGCGACGCAACTGCGCGGGCGCCGCGGCCGCTCGACTGCGAGATGGGATTTTAGGATAACGAATGTAACGTCTCATTTTCTAGACGGGAAGTCTACGTCGATAGAGCGCTGTGAATAATTTTGAACTGTTTTGTTTTTTTTTAATATCATGTAACCTCTTGTCTTAACGTGAATCTCAAAGAGACTCGTGATGTAAAGGCTCTACTGACCATTAATAATATTACTTTTAAAACGGATGTACAGCGTGATCGATAACTTCACAGCTTTCTATCTTTACTTTTAAATTCTAAGCGCTTTAAAAGAAGAAATGTGATACACTTCTTACAGTAGCAGCTATAAATACGGATATTCACTTTGATAAAATACGTAACTCGATGAGATTAAAAACTACATGATTTCCAAGTATAACTTTGAATTACTCTTTTAAAGCTATTTCAATCTCTCCTCGGATCTTTCGTATCTGCGGCGTTCCTAAAATCTTTTAACAACTTTTCACATTGACCAAATAATAGTGCAAAAAAAATGATTTATCATACATATAATTATTTGAAAATAAAGTGAATGTAATGACTGTTTACATCAAAAGCTCAATTTTATCTATATAACAATAAGGATAATGATATATTCGGGCAGAACGAAAATATCAGGGTTTTCCGTGATCATCGAGGTTCTAAAGAGAGAGCACATCTCAAAATTAAAACGGTCGATTTATAGCTACGGTCGAATCAGCTAAAGAACTAGTGGACATTCAAGTATGTTGCGGAATTATTGGCATTTGTTTGATCAAATAGTTCTAAATTAGAAAGATACCACATATGACAAATGTGGTATCATTTGGAACAGGGCACTGTCCGTAGACGGAGTGACGGCTTGTGCAGGATACTTGTAAATAGCAGCGTCGAATAGTGCGCCCTATGCTTAGATCTAAGCGGAAGCATAATGTACAAAATTTTCTTTCTTTTTATGCTATTTTACCGTAAAGTCTTACTTTACTTACAGACATGTTACTCCCTCGTAAAATTTCCAATGGTCACATACTCTTTGGTGGCTCGCATGGTCGTTTGCCTTTTAATAAGCATTAAAAAATATGTATTGGTTCCAGATGATTAACAGATATCGAACGCTTAAGCAATTTTTTTTTTTATCAAAACCGCCAATATACTACTAACAAGATTTCTAAATGTGTTTGGTGCCAATATAGAATTTATTAGGAAAAGTCAGACATTCGCATTCTCCAGCCGTCATTCAACTATGGGATCATTCGACATGTGTTATAAACAAGTATATCTTCTTGTTTTTACCGATCGCTTCCTTTATCGTATCTTATCTAAGACGAGTAGAACAGAAAAACCTTTAATTTGTGACAATGCGTTCTAGTGCACATTACTAAGTTTGTAATATGTATTTTTATGACCCCTACAATTGCGGAATGCAAAAATTTTTGATAGCCGTGAGGAAATAGTTTTATCGCGCTTAGTAGTCCATAAAAAATCGAGATGGCAACTATATCACGCGTGCTGAGGCCATAAAGCCCGGCGAGGCGCCTGCGCCGCGGACGTGACAGGTCACCCGTTCGGTTCCCGGCTGACGCAATACGACTCGTGCGCCCGCTAAAGTGGTTAGTGCCGTGTCTAGAATGTGAATAAACGTTTCGAACACGCGAACGAAGTTTTCTTCCGTTATCTGGGTGAAATCTACTGTTTTGATATTTCCACTTCTACTGCAAAGTTTCTTTGAACTTCTACCATAAACATGCTTTGAAGACGTTCTCTGTTGTACGTTCCATGTACTTATATACACGTACGTGTTTGTATTAAAATGACGAGCAACGGACTTCAGAACGAAACACTATTAATTGTGACGTGCTTTATCACTTCACTAGACCATAACCCCTCAAAATGAGTACATGCATTTTCTAATTCAAATTTCACTCGTAAATTGGCAATCAAATGACAATTCCTGAACGAGGGGTCGTAGTGTAACTATAACAGTTTCATGATTCGTTCGTATTACATGTAAAATAACTTTTTACACTTTCAACTCCATTAAAGTACGGTTTTAATTCAATTTAAACAAGAAAAAAAAAAGATTTCTGTTCGTTGTTGTAACCATTTTCATGTTCCGTGAATTCAGTTTGAGTGACTCATCATCTGTCAATTGTCATGTCGCATTTAAAATTATTCACCGAATTTAAAAATTTTGCAGACGGATATTCCTTTTTGATGTAATAATACAAATACAATTAAGAAACAATTGTAAAAACAAACTGTACTCTCTTATGAGATAAGAAAGGGCCATTGTATAGTAAATTAATTTCTTTTTAATAATAATTTTTATGACGAATGCATTTTAGCGGGCAAGATTCGAATTTTTCGTAAGAAAAATGTTATCAAAATTTACATCGCTTGATAACTGGACTCACGTGCGATTGTACGATACTAGGGTCATTTCTTTTCTGTGAGTTAGAACATTGATGCTTGAATGCGCTGACGCTTGTTTAAAATGCACCTAACGTTCAACTTTTGCACCAGCTATTTGGTGGTATTCATCAAACTTCCTAACTTTTGCCTGCTCTGATTAATGTCGGAAATTCAATCACACCATTATACCAAATCTTTTATATCTCACAATAAAAATTATTGAATACAACCTACGAAAGTTTGTGTACTTGATAAGTTTACATCTCCTTTTTTCGATACGTTTGTCCGGTGGTGCTTTATTAAATTATTAGTATTTTTTTAATTATCAGAACATGTCAAATAAGCATATATAACTCAAAATAACATACTAGGTATATAAAATAAGAATATTATACTATATTTTTTTATGGATTTCTCATATCTCTACAAGTTATTACACATTGATAAAATCGAGCGTTATATTACTTAAAAGCACGTATAAGTAGTAAGTAGGCTTAGGCGCAGGCGGACGCCGCGCGGTGTGATCATGCCAATCCGATGTAGAAGCCCCGGATCTTGCCTAAGAGTATTTGTAGGGTCTTTGATGTAAACGTACTTGTGTCAGGAGTTAATCACAGGAGTTAATTGTCCCACTGCTGACCCGCGCCCTCTAATATTTTTTTTATTTCAAATTGAAGGGCTCGGAATTGGAGTGTCTCACTCTAGTCCAGCGCGGGGTGGAAGTTGCTAACGGCGCTTGCGTTGTCCCCAATGCGATGACATCTTATGGGATCGACGGCTTATCGTGTTGTCCGGGGCATATAATGAGTAGTTTGATTTGATTTGATTTTTTTCAGTAGTGAATTTGCTTGTGGTCGTGATCGAAACCGGTATATTCTGATTTGAAGGCAAAGCTCTTAACAACTGAACTACCGTCCCCATAATAAGATGATTATTCAAAAACAGTGAAAATTCTATCGAAAATAGTCGAATTATATTATATTTAAGATAGAAATAAAAAACAATTGACCAATCGCGAGCCATCTTACAAAACGGTGCTCAACCGCTTTGTACAATTAGTTAAGTACAGTTAACTGGTTTCACGTGCTCCTCGCTGCCCTAAAAAGCTTGCGCGGGCGCGTTGTCCGCCCGCCGCCCGCGCTGGTCACTGGCACACCTTCACTTTCCTCCGATGTTATGTAACTTAATGCAGAGCTTAACTCTTTGTTTAAGTGTTTTCAACTTCCGAAGTTCATGATGACGGGCACTAAATTGAGGAAATGGTTTTAATATGCTTGTAGGAAATATTTGACATTTTTTTGAAGTGGTTAATTTTATTGTAACCTATCTACCACTTTTTGCGTAAAGATAATTAGTTGCCTATTCAGCAATAATAATATTTTCCGACACATACACAACACCATTTAATCCCAAACTAAGCATCGAGGCATGTATCATGAGTATCAGATAGTTGATAGAATACGTATAGATATACTTTTTTTCACAAATACATACAATACATTGAAACACCTAGACTCAAGACAAACATTTTTTATTTATTAAATAAATATTTGCTGTGTGTGGGAATCGAAGCCACGCCCCCAACGCATGAAGTAGGGTCACTACCAACTGTGCCAATCGGGCAGTCTAATTAATATACTTTAATTTAATTTTATCAAGACGATCGAGCGGGCGGCACGTTGCTTTTGAATAAAATAGGTGACAGGTAAGATCCATGACTGGTCATCCTTGACCAATAAGTTTTTAATGAAGTCAAATAAAATAGTCGACTGACGGTGGTAGCCGGATAGCCACCACTAACCTCCGAACCGGAAGGTGAGCGAGTTCGAATTCTGACGACAGCCGTATTGATAAATGACTCTTTAACCGAAGTTGCATATAAAAAGGAAACACCCGCCCCTTGCCATAGAGAGCAGGTTAATTTCGGTCCCGCACACTGCCATCGTTCTGACGACAAAAATCATCTGCACCAAACCGCACTGGGCTAGCCTGAAGATCTTGAGGTATAAACATTTTGATCTGAAATGAAGATTGTAAGACGATGTGGTTCAGGAGTGGAGTAGCAACAGCCTGACACATCACCGAAAATGTATAAAAATAATTCTTACCTACGGTCACCATAAGAGATCGTCTGTATGCACATCAGAACTCTTATCTTCAAATTCTCTTTGTATCGACGTAAATATTGATTTCTAGCGAAATCCTTAGTTGAGATCATATACCTATATTTTCTTTCCACCATGCTCCAGCAAGTAAAAGTTAACAAAAAAAGAATCTTTCTATAGGTGGTCAATTGAAATAGCATTCTATAAGAATGAAAATACATTTGTCTTTGCATATTTTTTTTTGAATGAATGTTACCATTTCATTACTTTTTTAATGTGTCTTCAAAAGAAATACATTTTTTTTTTATTTTAAGATTTCTTTTAGATTTTCTATCACGGAACCTTATAAATAATTTAAAGTTCGTACATTTCAAACTAATTTATACGATCTATTCGTGGGTAATTATTTAGTTAATCTCCATTCACTGATTGGGAGCGCCCCATGATTAAGGTCAAAGGTAAACGCTTACCGTCAGTGACAAGGTGTACCGCTGGACCGAATGCCGTTTCAAAAGTCGGCCATCCGGTCAACTTCAATAACAACCTACGTTAAAAAAAGTTACTGCATATTCACGAAATTATGCTGCTTTCCTACTTTTTTTTTGATTTCCTTTTTTTATCACTCAGAAAATAACATGTTATGAGACAAATTCACATAAAAGTCAGTTTAGTAATTTTTCAAAATGTTTTTTGCGACCAAACATGAGTTATTTAATTCGAAATATAAAGGGTAATTATTATTTATTCACAAACAAGAATAATAACCTAAAATAGACACTGTTATTTCAATAATTGTGAGAGGAATAATGTTTTCGGAAAACTCACATTTTGTCATTCGTTTTATTCCTACGCCCTGTCCTAATTAAGATCTTGATCATAATTAGGACAAGGATTCTCCCCGCTCCGTTTGATTACTCTCGCGTTTTTTTGCCTCTCATCCTTCCATCTTCTTTTGTTCACTTTATCCACACCATATCTTCTTTTGTTCACTCCATATCCTTTCTATTTCATCTCTATCTTCTTCCTCGACCTCCCTCGATCTCTCCATACAAAGCGAATTTAACATGATAAAGACGAAACAAAATAATCTTTAAATATTATAGGACGATGGTATCAAAGTATCAAATACCGTAAAAATCATTTGGGCCATTTTTGGATTACAAAACGACACACAAACAGAAAGAATTTTTTTGTTCCCAACTAACGAAAATTTCGTTTATCAAAAAAAGTGGCTATTGAACCTTTGATGAAAGGCTATTAAATAGTTTTGGTATTTTGAGTTTAGTAAGTAAGTAACCTAAATTACAAATAAAATAGATAAAAAAAATTCCGAAGGTTATCGGAATTTCTAGTTACTATTTATAAAACCATTTAATTACGGTTACCAAATTGTTTGCCTACTTGCTTTTAATTTTTTTTAATCCTATCATATGAAAAAACAATGTATTCAACACGACATGTTGACATTTTTACTATACCCAAAAGTCAACTCAGTACACAAATAATATATTTTAATCGATGCTTGTACTAAACGATAAACATACAGTAAATTTGCTTATTAATGTATTATTTTATTTACATTTTTTAAAAAGAGTTAGTTATGCAATATTTTTACTAACGTTCTTTTAAAAAAATTATCGTAAACTCGTTATGAAATCACAAAAGTATTTTGTATAGCATAAAAATATTTTTTAATAGAGACGAGTAAAACTTAGACCGACTTATAATCCACATTATTTATAGAAATTATGCATGCTACGTATTTCGCGAATAGGTTTTAATTAATAATATGTGCGCGTGAGTGCCCCGGGCGGGAAGCGCCATCTGCAGGCACCTTGTACGCGTACTTGTACGTCTTTTAATCGATATTTAATTATGAGCTTCAGGTTCATCTCTTGTCAGTTTACAAGTAAATAGCGGGCAATAAGTATCGTCAGAATGTATCAGCTTTACCGGCTAACGATAATGGCTGAGTGCGTGAGCACCGCGAACAATTTGATTGTGGCTTTTCTGCTCATATTTTAGTCCGATGATGTAGTTCATTTTAATGCTGAAAACGTTAAAATCTAAATGAGAATCATAAGGTCCGGATTTTACTCGTTCGTTGATTTAGAAACAACTGATATATCCCAAAATGTATGGCTTTTAAAAAATTACTAAAAACAAATGTATAACAAGTCTTATAAAAATATATATAATAAATAGTCTATACCTTTAATAAGTACATATTTATTCGGTAAAGTTTTTCTCACACTTGATATATAAATGAAAGCGTTTTTAATTGTTATCGACAGCGAACTCTATTTTTATCTATAAGTGTATCATTCCCAATATTTGAGGCAAGCTTATGCATCAGGATACTAACAACTTTTACTAATTTTTCATTTTACCAATGTGAAATATTATTTACATTGTACATAAATGGTTATGGAATTAAACACTCGTTTTAACACAATGAAAAATTTATATTCATTCGTCTTTTTTCGTAACATCTTCTCTTTGGACTTGAATATCTTTTTTCTTATCAACAGAATTTATTGAATATTGATAATAATAAACTATAAGAAGACAATAATGAATATGAAGTGAAATTCGGAGTAAATCGAGAAAAATTTCAGAGATGAAACCTATGTCTTTTCTTATCTTTCTTTTCTACCTCCTTTTCATTTTATTGATCTTTTTTTTATTAAAAGAACAATCCGCACGTTACGGCACACAGCAGTAGTTTCCTTCAAACATAAATCATACTATAATAGCTAAAAGGAATTTCACAGTCAGGTTTGTTTACACATAAAAAAGAACTCTCGCGCAACCCGAATTGGACGTATTGATTTGCATTTACCTACACACTATAAGTTTTACAAGCCATCGGCAACGCGGTTACGTCAGCTGACCGAATTCACCACTTCTCACGTGGTGGGGTAACGCGAGAATCTATCGATTAACATAAATTATAGTAGGGATAATGGCCGGTGTCGACACGCGGCCGCGGCGCACTCCGGCGCATGACACACTCCGCCGGACGAGTGAATTAGGATGTGGAGTTATAGATGAGGTGTCTTAAGAGAAGAGCTTATACTTTGGTGTCGTTTAGCTTACTATGTACATTTACGATGGGAAAAAAATCCGGATCGTAAATTCGCGCCACCTACTTAACATTTTTTTATTAATTATTAAGTAGGTGGCGGTTTAATTATTTACCGTATTTTAAATTATTAACAGTCTCCAATTTTGTTTTGAGTGTAGATATAAGTTTTATTTAGTCTTCTACTGTATAATATTCCGAAAAATTGATAGTCATTATAATATTATGGATCTCGATTATTCTAATACAAATGAACATGAAATCGATCTCATGCTATCGACCTTCGAGCCCCGTACAGTCTGGTACAGCTATTTGAAAATGATGAATAATTAATTAAAATAATCTCCTCGAACAGTTGTACCTGATTACATCCTAACACACAAATTTCTATAGTAGTTCATTTCTGTCACAGTTCCAAAAAAGCTAATTAACCTAAATTTTGTCGAAATGCGGATATAACAGAGATTCTTCATAAATTTCAGAAATGTTATATTTTATGAAATGATTTTTGTATACATCAGACCGGTCAGTCTGATGTATGTATGCATCAGGCCGATATTACATTTTCTCCGTGATAGAAAAAAAAACGATTAGGATACAGCTTTCCTATACGTTGAACATAACCTTAGATAAGTAACATCCTCGTTAATTACTTATCTAATACTGAGGCCAAGCAACAATTTTCTTTCAAAAAACATGTATTTGACATCATTCATTTTCAATTTGGACTTGGAGCATTAAGGATAATAATGGAGTGCTTTGATGTATACGTCTTATGTTTAGCTGAATTGTAATTTTCGTTTTTGGATTATATGTGGAAAAATTCATGGCCGCCCTTGTGGCGGGCTCTACATCATTTCTGTGGAATCAAAAATAGTATTGAGAGAGATGTTCAATCTGAACACGCTACCTCGTTTGACGTTATAAGACTTCCAGGCTTTAAAACACTTCTTTTGAGTAAAACCTTAGAAATGAGTCATAGAAGGAAAGTCGTACGCGTGAGACAAATAATCTACCCAATCCAGCTCCGGCGTAGCTTGCTCTGCCACCATAACGCTAACTCCAATAAAAACTACCAGCAACACATTCATCCTCTAACATTTTTCTAATAGCAGAAAGAAAAAAATTATGCGTTGTCAGCGTAAGTATTGACGTGACAACGTCTTATAAATTGGTTTGCCGGGTGACACTTCAAGAAACTGCGTTACGCTCCGCTCACGTTATGCGCTCACAATGAGAGCGAGTGAGAGGCACGCGTCCCTTCCACTCAGATAGGAACAAGTTAAGTTGTAGTAAACGCTGTTTCATTGTACGCAAATGTATTGCAAGTTATTGTATGTATATTTGTATATAAATACGTATGTATGTGTAAAGGTAAAAATAAAATTTTGTTAATATGAAATTCAGTGCGAGATTCTTTGTATAAATTAATGTTTTAAATATAATTCTTTGTATAAATAAATGTTTTAAATTGTTACTATTATTTCATCCTTCTTCCTACTATACGAATGAATATTCATTAAAATGATTTTACCACTCAAAGTCGTTGTCACGTAAAACTTTCGCCGTGCACCGACTTTACAGGCAACCAATTTTTAAATGTTAATGCTCCCATTAAAAATTCACCGTCGAGTTTGTTAACTTACTAATCAAAAAAGACAAAACAAATATATTTATTCATGAATTCGTCTCACTTTGCTATCCATGTACGTGCGTACACGCATACTTAAATATAGATAGTAGAGCGAATGCAACGAGTTTTGATGGAATTATATCGCGCGCGCGTTACGCAACGCGCCCATCGCGGCCGTTTGTCACAGCGCGCGTACTCGATCGAGCGGCCTAGTCGATCAGAAAATTGAGTAATCTCTACGGCAACTCGTTATCAAAATAATTATGTATGCCTGTCCGTTTATAGTAGACGAACTAGGATACTTCATACGTTATTTAACGCGCACAATCCAATAAAAAGTAACGAAATATAGTGTAATAAAATCAAAGACTCCACCTGGCTGGATTTGAATATGACCTTAGCCATATCTTCTTATCTTAATAAGAAGAATAATGAATACTTTTTCTTGAATAATGAAAGCTTTTCTTGCAGTCTCAATACAATGAGGTTTTGTACAGCTTTGCGAACGATATGGCCTGCAAACTGCCACGTGAATGGGTAATTGTCAAATCGGTGTGCTTGTACATATTAGTTATTATAGTTCTTATACATATTTTCATATCCATACGTGATTACATATCTTCCCATTGCACATTGAATGGCGAGCTTGTTTACCAATCAACACCAAATTACCATATCTAGCATTTAATACCCTGAACGACAACAGGACTCGGTCTAGACGCTGTGTACGTATTCGACAATAACTCGAGTGGACAATTCTCAACTATTGC